>PVHY01003059.1:0-57629 GCA_004024945.1 Uropsilus gracilis
CCCCACCCCAGCCTCCTCTGGCTCCTTTACCCCCTTTATGTTACTCGATCACTCAAATTGAAGCGCAGGAGGGTCCTATAGGGAGTGCATAGGATTCCTGGGAGAAAAAAGCCCCCAACAAGCTATACACCAGATGTATAACGTTATATGGTCAACCTGGCAAACACAAAAGCTGGAAAACAAAAGGCATGAATTAGGGAGAGGCATTCAAAGACTTGTTTTCAAAACAGCCCAGCCAAGAGCCTGAGTTCCCCTCCTGAGACTAAATGCTTGAAAGAAAAGGTGCTAAAGAAAGAAAGGAAAAGAAAAAAAGCCCATTTTTTCTAATTAGCTGAGGCCTAACAGGCCCTGCATTTCGCAACTAGTTTTCATCCAGGGCTTGTGGCTGGTGAGACCGAAAAATGTGCTTTCCAGAGCTGGGATGGCCGGTGTGCTGTACCCAAGTGAGGCTCACTCCTGGGGCGGCCTGCTACCTCCCCCTCGGATCTGGGGAATCAGGGTTCTGCCTGCTTGGCCCAGATTCTTTTTTTTTTCCACACTCTTCTCTCAGCATGCAAATATTCTTTAGGCTTTAAAAGAGAACAGGAGGGCACACACGCCTGCCCTCCTCCCCCCTTCCCCTTGGCTCTGTCTCCCAGTCTGGGGGCAGGGGGTTCTCCAGGCCAATGCCTGTCCTGAGCTGATATGAATCTTATTCCAATGCACCACAACACAGGGGGTGGGGAGGTGGGGAGGGGGAGAACAAGGTGTCACTGCAGCCAAGGAGAGTGTGTGTGTTTTCTCTCAATGCTGGGATTAAGATGAAAACCTTTCCACCACTGTGAATGTAGATGTTTGGAGGAAGAGCTCTCACTGTGAGGTGTTTTTTTGTTGTTTCTTTCAAATGCAACTAATAATGTTTGCAAGAGAGCAAAGCCCCAAAGCCAGTTGCTTGGCTCTGTGTTTGCAGAAAAGACAAGCCTGAGATGTATGTTGTTTGTTTGTTTCCCAAATTCTTATTTAAAGTGATCAGAAAGATGTCATGGTCAGAAGTGTCTTGGTCCTCAGTTGCCTGACAAGTTAGGAACTTGCATCCTTCAATGCCATTTCTAATAAGAAAACCCAATAGAAACCGTGGGTGTCGGTGTGCAGGCTGTGTTGGGCAGGAAGATGACTTTAATTGCTGATCGGTCTGGCTGGGACGCCTGGGGTCCTGCGTGGTGTGTTTTAGTAACAAACGGTTGTTCTAATGAATGAGCCTTATTAGGGGCGCCTTATATTCTTTCATAAAGAACAGAGCTATTCTGAACTTCTGAATGCAACAGTCACTTGATATTCTCACGCTGAAGGCTGTATGTGGAATTGCCTTTCCTCCGCGGGTATTTTCATACGGAACATGTGTGTGTGTGTGTGTGTGTGTATGTGTGTGTGTGTGTGTGTGTATATTTATTACTGAACAGTAAGGGGCAAAACCAGAAGAAAATTACTGTGTTTGCAGGTCCATGCCATAGAAGCACCAGGCTCATCAAAGACACTTGCAACATTTATATGCACAAGATGTATTTGTGCTTACAGACAAACCATCCTGATTTTTGTCCCGTCACCTTCTGGAACATATTTTTGATAAACTCGTGGCATGGGATAAAACGGATTCATTAGCTTTGATTAACCTTCTTTAACTAGAGTTAAAAACCCACTACAGGCAGCTGAGTTGCTGTTGCAACTTTCAGATACTTTATCATGTTTAAGACCCAATTACTGTTGCACTGAATAAGAATAAAACATCACAATAAAACGTGGAACAAACAGTCACTGCAACGTGCATGGCAAATAGTCATTAATTTATCACAGTGACTTTCCCAGTGCTGGGGCTTCTGATGGGTGCACTTAATTCTCGCTGAATATTCTGGAATTCGGTGCTGATAGGAGAAACTGCTTCCTCAGCCTCCTTCACTCCTGGCTTTTTTTGTTCTTCTTCTGTTTGTAGCTTCAGTTTGGAGTTTCAGAAGACTCCTTTAAGAAGGTTAAACTAAAATAGAAAGGGGGGAAGGGGGGTGAAAGTGAAAACAAGTGTGGCAAAAGCCAGCCTATAGGTGTGTGTGTGTCTGGGGACAGGGAGGGATGGTGGGATTCAAATGTCACAGCAACTTGCAGATTTGGGAACAATGTGTCAATAATTGGAACCATCTCCAGTGAGAAAATGTAAATGCTCAATCAGCCTTGCGTTCCTTCAAAGAGCCACGCGTGCAAATGGCACACAAGCTGCTGGAGTCCCTGTGTGAAGTGACAGCCACAGAAGCCCGCCAGCGCACCAGGAGTTAATTTGGGACTGGATTTGACTGAACCCAGAATAATGAACAGTGAAATACTGCAGCTTTCAGGCAAAACAGAGGAACAACAATTAAAATGAGAGAGGGAATAAAGGGAGAAAACAACCTCCAGCCAGTGAAGGAACCAGAACATTCCAGCGTTGGAACAGACCCGCCAGAGGCCGCAGGCACTGCTGCCCTGGCTCCCCTGAGCCTGGTGTGGGACGCTCGTCAGCATTTGGGAGCCAACTGTTTGCGGGTTTTCTTCTCATCTGCTTTAAAATATTTGGTTTTGCCGTATTTCCATAATCACCACAACCACACTCTTCCCCCTCCGAACCCCCCCCCACAACAGATGTGTGTTCTAAGAGAGACACTGATATAATCAGACACTACTTAAAGAGCTTTCATACTAAATTCTCCAGCAAATTCACGACAACAACAAGAAAAAGCCTCCCCAGCACGGATGGAATTAATCTAAGCTCCTTGATTATTTGAAGTTGTAAAAGTTTTCATTTTGCATCTTGTGTTTGAATGTATGGCACTTTATTTATCAAACTGCAGAGTAATTTTCCCTTCACTGGGAGGCTGTGATTGTGAAACAAACAAATTGAAACTTAAGGGCCTGTTCTCTCCAAATTCCCTTCCATTATCACTTGGAGAATGCGCAGGACTTGATGATACCAAAGGGGTGCACAGAGCTTGCTGCTAACTCAGCGATTCCACTGTTAACCCAGCACTGTCTGGAATCCAGTTTTGGGGGCGGGGGGTGGGGTCTTATGGTTGGGTGTCTGTACCCCATGTTTTATATGGCAGGGCGATCTCCATCAAAGATTGATGACTTCCTATTTTAAACAGAGGAAATACGAAAAGTTGGTACAGATTTAGATAAAAAAAATAAGTGTAGTTTTGACATAAAGTTGGATAGGTGGTACGTGGAGCGATTTTTTAAATACCCATTTTTGCAAAGTACATCTAGGTAGCAAGGCTTTGTCCTGTGTGTCAATAGGCATGTCCTCAAAGTGTTCTAGTGCATGAGAATATGGCAGATACATTGGGCTGTTTGCAGCAGTAAATCCTCTGGTTTTCTAAAAAATTATGTGGCAATACCGTGGCCATTATAGCCCATAATTTGCTTGACTTGGAGGACGTTAGCTAATCTTCTTCCTCTGAACATACCATCAGAAGGACCCCACATTAAAAAAATGCTGAAGTTGGGGGAGGATATTTAGAATTGAGCTAAAAAAAGAGAATTCTTATGCGAGGAGACCTTTGGCTTCCTCTCTAGCTCTCTAACCTTAGAAGCTGGAAACACTTAATTCCAACCTATAGGTCCAGCCCTGAAATGACCTTGGACATCATCCTACAGCCTGGGCAGGGGAACCCCGAGAACTGCAGCCCATGCATGGGCCAAGAATGAAGTCTCTGGCCGCTGGATAAATTGTTCCCCATTCCTAGGGGCCAGACTTCAGCCTTATTCCCCAGGACAAGCTTTTAGTGCGCAGCCAGTGTGATCGACTTCTTCCTGCCCAAAGTTCAAACACAATTCAATGTCCTGCTTTCCTACAAGGTACCCCTGAGCCAAGCATCTCAAGGACATTCTCCTGGAGTCTGGCAGGCTGCCCTCCAATGCCAGGGCCTGAGTGACCAGTCAGTGACCTCCACCGCCCTGCCCTGCCCCACACCTCCCCTGCCTGAAACCAGACCCTGCTTGACCCGCTTTATTTGCATGGCTCTGTTGTTGCGGGCTTCTTAACAAGCCTGAGGTTTGAAACATCAGCTTCCTTTCAGATCACCCTCTGAGACGCTGGGCACTGGGCATCAAGAAAGATGAAGGGACGACAGGCGACATCTTCAGTGGACTTCATTCCCGTCTCCCTACCCTGATTCCCTTTTCATCCTGCCTAGGTGCTTGACCCCTTGGTAACTATCCAGTTGCTAATCATTAACCCCCAAACTGGGAGCACTTTGTCTCCAGTTCTCCAGGACCCTCCCAGTGCTGGCCATGCAGAAGATGTTGTATTCCAAACAAGGGCTATCAACCTGCAGCTCCAGCAGCCATCTGCAGTGCCTGGGACAGCTGGCAAATTTAATCATTTCAAGAAGAGGCGGCCACTTACACCCCGGGGTAAGATTGGCCAGGAGTGGGTGAAACCTTTCCTGGAATTTCTCAGAGGGTCTTAGCCTGCTCCGTCTTCACTCTTACTACAGAACCAGCCGGGAGGCTTAGGAAGCAAGTGGCTGCCACTTGGCAGCCGGTAGAAGGTCTCAATGCCACCTGCCAAAATCCTCCTAAGACCCGGCCTCGGACACAGAGCCAGTTGCCCTCAAGTAACAATAGGAAAAGTGACGATCTGAACAGCAGCTTCTTGGGGATTCGCATTGGAGGATGGAGTCCATGGTTGCCCAGGCCTTGGGAGACCTTGAAGAACAGCAGGTGCACACGTGCCACCGGCGGGAGGGGTGGGGCCGCACGTCGTCGTGGGGATGGGCCTGGGGATGGGCTGGGAGAGGTTCAGGGTCACTGATAGCCCCTCACTGAGGAAAGGGCAGACAGGCCCTCGCGGCCGATGACCTGCCACGGGGACGCCCAGACTCAGCTCCCCGCATTCCCAAGGCAGCGTCTTCCAAGATGGAGGCCCAAGGAGGCCGCAGCCTCCTTGCCAGCCCACAGCCCCCCTCAGCACCTGCGTGGGGTGGGGGGAGGGAGGGAGTGGACACAGCTCCCGGCTCTGCGGGCTTCCTGTCCTCAGATCCCTGGCAGCCTGGGCCGAAACTGGGATTTGGGTCGGGGACCCAGAGGCCGCAGTGGTTGCGAGGAGGCCTGAAGGATGGACTTTCCCTTTGTTTTTTGTTTTATTTTTGAGACCAGGTCTCGCTGTGTTGCCCGGGGTACCACAGACTCAAGCAACCCCCAGTCTCAGCCTCCCGGTAGCTGGGATTACAGGTGCGCGCCACCACGCCCAGCTAATTTTTGAGACTAGGTCGCGAGCTATGTTGCCCCAGGCGGGTCTCGAATCCGCGGACTCAAGCAATTCCTAGTCTCGGCCTCCCGTCCTAAACTGGGATTAAAGGCGCGTGCCACCGCACCTGGCCCGGACTTTCCCTTCTAGCAGCAGCTGCCAGACTAGGCCCAACGGCCGGTGTCTTGACGTCCAGGCCCCACGAAGCCAGGAAGCCAGGGAAAGGCTGATTTTCCACTATGAGGCAGCAGGGTGGAGGCGCCAGCCCCCAAGTCCCAGCCGATGTGTCGCCAGCAAGCTCCTGCCTGCTCCCTGCACCCGACCCGGCCTCCGCTGACCGCCCGACTGACAGGCCCAAGGACACGGTTGCTGCCTGCGAGGGGCTGAGAGCCCGGAGGCCTCAGGAGCTCACCGGCTTGAGTTCGCCTCTTACCGGCTGGCCACAGCACCTGTGCTCTCAGGGTATCGTCTCCTTGAGTCTTCGGCAAGTGGCAGCTCAAGTGACCGGGCGAGAGGAAGATTGGTGGCCCCGAGGCTCCACGCCGCTGTTTCAGAGCCATTTCTGCCAGCCCTTCCCCCCACAGTGTCCAGTCATCTAGGATACTCAGCTGTCCACGCAGGTGAATGAGTCCCTGAGCTTTCTCGCTCCGCGTGGTGCGTGCAGAGGAGGAAGACAACCACGGCTCTCTAGGCCCCTCCTAGTTCTTTGTTTGGCTTCTCCACCAATGACCTGAGCACGGATGTGGGCTTCCCTGGGAGACAGCACGTTTCCTTTTTTGTCTTAGGTTTGATCTTCTTCTTCTTCTTATTTTTTATTGATTGCACACACACATATATATAAATATATATTATATATAATATATATATTATATATATATATATATATATATACCATCATTGTCTACCCCAAGGATCCCTCATCATCTTGTCACCTGTCAACCATCTTAATCTTGTGTGCCCTCCCCTCCCCCATTTTCCCCCTCCTCCCCCTCTCATGTTCTTGTTTTAGTTCTATTGGCAGTTTTTTAATTTTTCTTATCCATTTGTTTGTTTGTTTTCCTTACATCCCTCATATAAGTGAGGCTATCCTGTATTTCTCTTTTGCTTTCTGGCTTATTTCTGCTAACATGATTCCTTCTAGCTCCATCCAAGTTGCGGCAAATTGGTTCAGCCACTATGGAAGGCTGTATGGAGAACCCTCAAGCAACTGAAGGTGGAACCACCACTCGGCCCAGCAATCCCACTACTGGGAATCTACCCAAAGGATTCAAACACTCTCATTCACAGGGACACCTGTACTTGCATGTCTATTGCAGCACTATGTACAATTGCCAAGATACAGAAATAACCCAAATCTAATGAATGGCTGGAAAAAGTTGTGGTATATTTACACAATGGAAAATTATGTATAAATCAAAGAAGACAAACTTATGTCATTTGTCATAGGTTTTCAGATTCATCACTGGTCCAGAAATGAACCTAGAAAGAATGCACTGTCCACGTGGCTTAGAGGGTGCTTAGCAAGCATTAAAGGGTGCCGTTCCCTTGTCTCCAGCTCTTCAGCGGCTGTCTCCAGCGGGTGTGCAGTCATATGATTTAGTTCCCAGTGAAAACATTGCCCTTGAAGATGCCCCAGGGCTCGGAATTTTGCTGTTGTCTGAAAGATTATCCTGGGTCATCCAGGCTCACCTGAGTTCTTAGGTGTGATGATGCTGTCACAGAAAGGAAGGAAAGGACTTTGAAAATCTGTGCACCAGAATTACAACACCAGGCACCCAGGGTGATTGGGAAATGTTCACTACAAATGCAGGATGGGTTCCCCTGCAAAGGGAGGTGGATACTAATTTGAGGTGCCATCAGGGACCCCATCACAGAGAGAACTACATCCTCACTCCAGTCACCCAGTTTTGAGCACATTGCAAACAAAGCACTACCACAAAATTCAGTCAACCTATGGGAAGGTGAGCGATACTACTGATTTGTATTTTTCCAATAGATCCAAATTCTGGGTGTTTCATCTTTTAGGGAGATGATGGTGAAAATGAATCCTGTGGTAAATTTAACCATGAAAACCTGGATGTGAGCATAACTGAGCCTACTGTGACCCACCTCCCATGCCGAGGCAGCCGGACACCAAGGATCAGGGATATGAACTTGGGACACATTCAGAACCACCAGTTAAAAAGTTCATTTAAACATGACTTGATTTCCCTGATGGGGAAAAGCTCAAGGTTATAAGAAGTCAACTTCCAATAATGCCCTCAGACTCTCATCCTGTTCCCCAAATTTTATGAAGCAACATCAACCATTTTGAGTTTGCAAAAAAAGTAAAAAAAAACCTTTGTTTTTATTTATTTTGTGAAATAAGTCTCGCTTTGATCCAGTGGATCAAAGCCCACCATGAAGTAGATAAAAGTAAGTGTCTGAAGGTATGGCATTTTTCTCAGACTCTGGAAGCCACTTGAATTTGATTCAAGAAGGCAATGTACTCTTTCTTGTCCTGATATAAACCAACAAATAAACATTTTCTGAAAGCCCAGTTCTACAGACACAAGACATCTGGATACTTTAAAAAAGATTCCACATTCTTGGCAATGTATCCCGCCTTGGGATCCAAATCTTCTGAAGTTCACACATCACCATCGTGGCAAAATGCTACCATTCCATGCTTTGTGTCTCTGTAATAATAGACCTATGTTGTCCATGCTGCAAAACATCTCCCTAAAAAGTCGACGACCTGAAGGGAATGTAGTTTTATCCCATAAAGTCTTGGAATTTGATCCTGTTTGCTCATTATGCACAGAAGGTGCTCTCTGTAATGTGCAGCTCATGATGAGAATGCTTGAAAAGGTCATTGGCTTAGTTCAAGTAAACAAAACGCTTTCTCTATAACATTCTGGAATGATAGTTGGAGAATTCAAATGGTGAGAAAAAGAGGGTATAAAGAAAAAAATCCGAGGTTAGTTCTGTTTAGGGTTAGGGTTCACTTATTTTTAGAATGATCAGAGAGATTGCTGGAAAGAAGAAAACAGTAAGTAAAACAAAACAAAACAAAGTGAAATAGAATAAAAGAAACTGATCACAATGTCCAGGTTTTCAAAGAGGGAATGGTTAAGCGTTTTAAAACCTTTATGTTCACTGCACCTTTTGCAGGTCAGTGTGGTAAAAATCAAGGTCATACTGGGAACTTGGCCCTGCTTTTCTCAGAGCAAAGTCCTTTAGCCTGTCAAACTTTATGGTAAAAGAAGACAGAAGAGGCTCTTTCCTTTTTGCAGAAGTTTCCCAAAACCTCATGCTGACAGAATAAAAGCAGTTGGAATGAGATTTAAATATTTAAGGGGTTTGCTTATTTGAAAAATAACCCTTAAAAAGTTTCTTAAATAGATTTTAAATAGATTTAGGCTTGATAATATTGAGGAGCCTATTTCATGCAGAGATCTTTACAAATACTTTCTATTTTGTCATCATGACCAGTTAAATCTGTACTAAATAGGGGATCTAAAACCACAGGGTTAAGAAAACTCCTTGAGTCTCCCACAGCAGATTCAGGGCTGGGCCTCCAAGCAAGCTTTTCCCCCAGATTCTACTGTGGGCTCCCAAAACGCCTCTTAATATTGAATGAAGGCAAGACCCCCTGAAGTGCCACCAGAAGGATTTTGGGCCTTGTAACTGACAACTGACTGAATGGTGACATTAAATGGTTTCCTAGTATGGCTTCACCAGTGGCTGGGTTCATGGACTCTGAAAAGAAGTCAGGTGTGAACGGAAATACGGGGCATGTTTGCAGTGGGCGTTAGTTAAAGAACACCTTGAAAAGCCAACTTGTTCTCGGGTTGACTGCTAGATTTATGGGCTGGGACCTGTCTAAGGAACTTGCAAGAGCTCCCAGAAGAAATGCAGTGTTCTGTGTCCATCAAAGGAGCGTGCTCCAAGGAACTTGATATCAAAACGTCACTGGCCATCAGTACTGCAGCTGTAGAGGGCGATGGGAGAGGTCTTCACTAGCCTGAGAGCGGTTCAGCAGCTTCACTCTGGGGTATGCTTGCAGCAACTCCTGTGCTCACATTTGATGCCAATGACTCTCCAGAGTTCAACTGACTACAGCCTAGAGGGAAAAATAAAAAATCAGATGAAAAGTAAATTTGGGATTAACCAGTGCATCTCAACCTATGAGTGAGCTATGGGAGAAAGATAATGAATTTATCAATAGTAAATGTTAATCCATCTTGTGGTCAATGGACTTAACCAGAGATATTGCTCTTGTCATATGTTGGGGGAAAACAAACATAAATGAACATCAGCAATGAGGATACATGTTAATAATGATAATAATAATAAACAACAGCAACAATAATAATAAAAAAGAATGCCAGAAATACCACAGGCATGAAATAAGATAATATCAAAAGTTTGGGGAAAACATAATTAAACAAAATAAACTTTCTTGAAAATTGCTAATACAGCGGCTTGCTAATTTCATCATATAAAGCTTAGAGTAGTTGTTGGAAAATGAGAGTTACTATTTCAAATAATGCCACTTGAAGCTGTATCTGAGATCCGGTGCCACTTGGGAGCATATTCACATGCAATCTCACACAGGTGTGTCCCACCATCTGACTGTAAGCCGACACACACATGTTTACAGGGATGGTGCCATTGATAAAATGTCCACATCCCTGATCAAGAAGTGCTTATTCTCCAACTTCTCTAGACAGATTTTAAAGATAGCTTACCTCCGGGACACTGTTATTTTCCTTTTTTTGCTTTTTTATTTATTTTTTTTCAGTCATCAAAGTATTTATTTATTTTTTCTTTTTTTATTTATATAAATTTCACAACATTGTAATGTCCCTCCTCTCCCTCCCCCCCCCCCCCCGCTTCCCTCCTGCTCAAAGTTGTGCTCTTCAGTTTGGTGTTTAGCTTGTTTTGACTTTTCTCCAAGTCTTTTGTTTATTATTTCACTGAAAATTTTATTTTGCTTAATAGTGTATGTGGCTATAAGCTATTTTTTAAATTTTATATATACATATATATATATATATAATTGTTTACCCTGAAGTTCTCCTACCATCCATCTTAATCTCTTGCAAACCATCATAATTTCTGTGCCTAACCCTCCCTCAGCTCTCCCCTACCCCCTTTCCCTGCTTTATGTCTCAGCTCTGTTGAGAGTTTTAAATTTTTCTTGTCCATTTGTTTGTTTTCCTTATAGCCCTCATATAAGAAGCATCGTTCAGTATTTTTATTTTTCTTTCTGACTTATTTTTGCCAGCATGATCCCTTCTAGTTCCCTCCATGTTGCTGCGAATGACATAAGTTTGTCTTTTTTGACTGATGAATATGTCATTGTGTACATAGACCACAGCTTTTTTTTTTTTTTTTTTGAAACCAGTTCTTGCTTTTTGCCTGTGAAACTACAGGCTCACATTGCCTGGGGTACCATGGATTCAAGCAATCCCCAGCCTCAGCTTCCCAGGTAGCTGGGATTACAGGTAGACGCCACCATGCCCAGCTATTTTTTGGGACTAGGTCTCGTTGTGTTGCCCTGAATGGGACTCAGTCTGAGCCACTTCATAGGCTGAAACTTACAGGTAAGCACCACCATGCCCAGCTTATAGACCACAGCTTTTTCAACCACTTATCATTTTGGGGGCATTTGGGTTATTTCTATACCTGGCTATTGTAAATAGTGCTGTGATGAACATAGGAGTACAAGTGTCCTTTTGAATGAGTATTTTGTATACTTTGGGTAGATTCCCAGAAGTGGGACTGCTGCATGGAGAAAATCAACACCACAAAGAGATACCATCTCACACCAGTAAGAATGGCCCACATATATATACATGCACATACATATACACATATATGTACATATACATACATGCACACACACACGTGTGTGTGTGTGTGTGTGTGTGTGTGTGTAGGCAACAACTCCTGGACACTTTGTCCCTCTATTCAAAGTCATGTCAGTCTCCTGAGGTGAAGCACATGTGATTCTCCCATGGGAGAAAACTGGAGAACAGACCCCCGTCGCCACCATGTCTGTATCCCTGGCTCTCACCTGCTTCCTGTGAGCTCTGGTTCCCACCATACAGAGCTCAATGTAGTGGGTTTGCACTAGGAGGAAGTGAGATTCAGAGGCATCCTTAGATCTCTGGCATTTGATAAGCAAATGCCCCTTTGGAAAGTCTGTGAGGTTGCAGACTTTCCCTAGGCACTCCCTAGTGTGGCGCTTGGGGAAGGGTGGGTCCAGCACTCACCTTCTGTACTGTGTTGTCTATGTTGGAAGGACACATCCCTGCCCAACTCAATGAAGATGTTCAAGCTGCCTGTGACTCTCCTGCACAAATTTCTGAATTGGGGGTTGGAGTGGGTGGAACGATACAAAACTAAGCTATATGAGCAATTAAACACCTGAATCCCAAATAAATAATTAACTTCACTAAGCAATTACCGCCAGTCACCTACTATTTGCAAGAAGCTTACCCATGGTAGGACAGAAACAGAGTATCACAAACTATTCTTCCTATTTATTGGTTGCCATTGTGGGTAATGCAAAGTTTTGCTTTAAATAAAATCATAATGTCATGGAAAAAGTAATGAGTTCCAGGGTTAGGGCACATATTTAAAAACTTATGACAAGTGGGAGTCTAGATGAGAATCTTAACATGTTTTTTGAAATTAATTAGTCTTTTTGTCCTTAAAAACCAATTAAATTCCCTTCCTCTGATTTACATGATGGAAAGTGCTATATTGTGCAATTTAGCAATTTCAGCAAAATCATATCAAACCAAAAGCTCTCAGTTGATTTGACTTGCCACAGTTCATCTCTATCACCAAGACAACATGGACCTAGAAATGTATCTCCACAGCTGCCCTGACAAAATAACATGTGCATTTTCTAGAAAATGGCCTAAATATATTTTTCAATCTTAGTCCATTTCATCTCCAGTTGTATAAGCCTAACCTTAAGGTACCTAAACCACCTGAAATGTGATTTCTTCCCACTAGGACTAATAATTTTAAATAACTATTAAAGAATTGGGAGAAGTAAACTCAGAAGTAAAAATATAATATTCAGAAATAAAAATATAAGAAATAAAGAAATTCAGAAAAAAATCAGAAATAAATTCAGAAATAAAAATAAAAGATGGTGGAGGTATATTTCAAACCACTTCTAATATTGGGGATCAGCTGAACAATCCTAAGAGGTGATTATTTCTCAAATGCATAATTGTTCTATGATTTATTATTCAAAATCATTGATGGATTAAGATTAAAGTAACACAGAGCATCAAGGCAATTTTATAAAGCAGATTGCAAACTTTGAGGAAAGACATGTTTATAAGTATTTGAACTATAAAGTCTTATCTGGATACACTGAGTTTATTTTTTAGAAATCTAAAACGTTTAATGTAAACTTACATTTTTCCCAAATCAGAAGAATCAAAAATACCATAAAGGCACATGAGATTTCCAGCTCACATTTCTCATCTCTAGAGGATTGAAAAACTTCATCTAGTTATCTGAATGGCTGGGTCATAAGCCAAGCTGAATTTGAACTTTAAATAGTTGAGAGTGACCCATCAATGTTTTAAAGTCGAAATTGGCCACATAAAACCCCATGGACAATTACCTCATTATTTATTCTTGTAAATTATAAATATTTTTTAAATTCCTAAGTTACGAAGTTAATAGTGACATTTTGTGCCTCTTAGCCACCACATTGTCCACTCGCTTCTCTTCAGCTTGAGTGTTGTCCATGCATGGAATAGTTGAGTTGGTTTAACAACCAACAGTTCTGACAGGATGATATCCTATGAATCTAATCATACTGCTCAAGCCTTTCAGTTAGCAAGAGACAATGGGAAATTACTTAGAAGAACTCCAGTAAAGTAAAGCATAAAGGATAACCTCACTGTATGAGGGAAAATGAATGTGAAATATATATATTTATATATTTTATATGTGTATATATATACATACATATATATGTCTCCTTAAGATATTATTTCTGTAGTATAATCATCTTATCATCAAAACTATATTTATGTGTCATATAATCACTCATATATATACATATGCTCATATATAGGTACATACACAATATAACTATATATAGTTAATATGGAAGGAGTAGAGATATTAAAGTCTTATAAAAGTATTGGAAATAACTAACTGGAATCTAAAGTAAAGAAGTAGAGAAGAATATAGAGAAGAACAAGAACTACCAAAAATTTAGAAAAGGAAGAGCACTATCTTTGCAAAGCACCTACTAAGGAAACATGAGCTCTAGGAAAAAGTTATTCTGAACATTATTTTACAAATGAGGATTTTGAGACTCAAGTGATTACTAAACAATAGTCACTTTTGAACACCAGGAATATCTAACTTGAAAGAAAATGTTCCTTTCTATTTGTTCTTGTTCTATTGAAATGATTAATGTGGTGGCAAAGAAAATTGTGTCATTTCACTTCCCATTGAGAACTGGTTGGGTAGGAGTTGATGGCATGAGTGGGAGTCATAATAGACAAGCTTACTTGGTGTTACAAGAGACCAACTGGAGGAGTCTTCAGTGATATGGTCAGAAATATAACTCTGCAGCTTACGATTCAGACACTAGAAATACCAGTTGACATATAAGTGGCAGCTACATTGAAGATAATTACAAGAAAGATTAACCTCACTTCACATCAATAAGTATAGTTGCACAAGGAATGGGACATGGTAAAACACAATCTTGAGGGTCATTCACACCATGGAGGGTTGACTTTGCTGACTTATTGATTGAATAGGAAATAATTGGACATGAACTTACCAGGGCAGTGTTACAAATAGATTCCATATATCAAACATTTCAAAGAAGCTTAATGAAAATTATTCAAAGTGGGGAAAACAGAGTTCCATGTTCAAAAACACTTGGGTATACTAGGTTCAACTCAGTTGAACAAGGCTATATCTCATTTGACTAGCTCTGCCATATACGTGCACACACAAAATACACCAGGCACTGGAAACATGAAAGTTAATAGGAATGTCCCCCATTTCCACAGAGGCTAGTGGGAAACATAAGGATGGAGAATGTAAATGCAGGCAACAATCAATATCATAAGATCAGTTCAATCTGCAGTCTCTTTGCTTCAGCTGACTCATGCTAATCTGTATATATCTATATATCTATATCTATAGATATATAATATTATATGTACCCCAGATTTTCCCACCACCATATCACCAGTGAATAATCATCTCATTCACCATTGATCATCCTTCCTATGAATCACCCTTCCTCCCTCTTTCCTATCTGTATACTTAAGTTCAGTCTAGTCACTATGGAGACTTGTGCAGAGGACTCTCAAACTACTTAAAATAGAGCTACCATTTGATCCAGCAACCCCTGTTCTAGAAATCTACCCAAAGGATGCAAAAATAGTAATTGAAAAAGAAACCTGTTTATCACAGCATTGTTACAACAGCCAGGACATGAAAACAGCCCAGATGCCCCAAAACTGACAAATAGATCAAAAAGATGTATATGTACACAATGGAATATCATTTACCAATCAAAAATACAAACTCATGTCACTTTCAGCAACATGGATGGAGCTAGAAGGAATCATGTTAGCAGAAATAAGCCAAAAAGAACAAGATACAATACATGATGTCTCACATCTATGCGTGGTATAGGTAAGACAACCAAAAAAATCAGAAAAAATGAAAATTAACAAACTGATCATTCTTTCTTCTTAATGGTGCCTTTGGGTAGCACTGCTCCTGAACTGTGGCAAGGGTGCAGCACATGTGGACTCCTTCCTGGGTGCAGGGATAAATGCATGCATTTGAAATGCTTCATTTATTGACTATGTGTGCATACCCCCAGCCAGAGACTCATTTGGAAGCAAGAATACCATCTAGCATGAGAAAGGAACTGGATAAGGATGCAAGAAATTACAGCAAATGGGTTCATGTGCCATTTCCAGGGCTTGTGATGCACGGTCTTTGACCATTCTGTGTGTGGTGGGTGGCGAGAAACTTACTCTCACTCCTCAGGTAGTGAGGACAAGAACCATGGGAGGACAGCATTCTTTGAGATAACCAACTTAGGTCTGAAAGAGGGAGCTAGAGTTGGGGAACAGAGAAAGGTTGGAGGGAGTCCTCCAGTTAGAGGGGCTTCTGGGGATCTCCTTCTTTCACTTCTCTCAAATAGGACTGCTTCCTGCTCAGATTTAGGTAATACCATGGCTAAATTTTTTTCATGACAAAATATTCCAAGAAACGAAAAAGGAGAGGAAACTCAAGTAGTTTCCAGATTGTCTCTGGACAGGGAATCATTAATGGGGGGAATGGGAGGTAGGGATTACTTCAAAATAGTTTCTACTGTTTTGGTTAGTTGGTGAAATCCCATGAGGTCAGTCTCAGAACTAAAACAGACCATGCTTGACTCTAGCAGAAACAAGCCTCTGTGACACCGTGGCTGCCACCAAGCATTCTTGTTTTTGTTTTTCACTTCAACTTTGACAAACAAAATAGCTCTCTCCATCTCTGCTTGCTGTTGAAGACATGCTAACCCTATCTTCAAAAGGTCTCCATGTCCTGGATCAGATTTGTTGAGATTCAGCTGAAAATTGCTAGCAACTGATAAGGTCCATAATCTCTTTGCCACATATTAGAAAGTGTATAAAATTTAAATGGACTCATCACTAAGTACTTAGGTATCCAAGGGTTTAAAAGAATCAAATGACAAGAGTTCTGACCTTCAGAGAGAAAGAGAAAGAGCATGTGCATATGTGTGTGTGTGTGTGTGTGTGTGTGTGTGTGTGTGTGTGTGTGGTGGGGAGGCTGGGGAAGGGGGAATTGTAAGAGTTCATTTGCCAAAGCATCACAACCAGGTAACAGATCAGATCTGAGCAAAGGTAAGGCACTTGAATCTTATCTCTGGGAATCTTATATATTTACGAGTATGTACTTCATTAGGTCATTACCAGGAACAGAAAAAGGGAATATTTTATCGGTTGAAAAATTCCCAGAAGACTCGCAAACATAGAATGAAGGCTGGGAAGACCGCGTGGTTAAGTCTGATGCCTTTGGCTTACTCTCTCTGTTCCGTGCTACATCTCAGTTTATTCCGACCCATCTGACTCAAGCAGTGGGATTTCTCCCTCTTCCCTTGAGGTGTTATTTCCCAGTTGGAATATTTTTCTAATATTCACTCTGAATTGTTGGCTCATGAATTCATCATAAAGTCACGAGATCTAACATGCCTTAAACGGCATTCTTTTTTTTTTTTCTTTAAATGGGAGAATTCAATCTGCCAAAACCTAGGTTCCCAAAAGAAAGATGCCCATAAAACATACCGGCTAATGAAGAAGGAACATCAAGATGGATTGCTCTCTCCTGAAGTCCACCAATGAGAAACAATTCCAATTCATGCAGAGGGTGTCATGATGATAAACATTCAGTGCGCGCAAGTGGGCAGGTAAACTTCGCCTGGGCACTAAAAACCCCAGAGGAGATCCACTCTTTAAACTTCCATGATTGGACCATCTGGTGTACTCAAGAGCATCTTAGTTTTGTTAAGCACCAACAGCTGGGGATGAAGTACACCCAGCTCTATTTACATAGTATCCACAATCAGCCAGTCCTTGCAGTGTGAAGTGCTCACAGTCTTCCCAGACTGAACACAGGGACCCTGCTAAATAAAAATGCCTCATTTCTTATCCTACACTCATTTCAGACCAGTCTGTAAAATGGCATTAATATGGTTCATCATTTTTGTAATAATGCTTCACTGGGAGATGGAATAAAAGATAAAAAAAAAAAAAAACTGGGAATGCTTCCAACAGGAACTATGGCTTTGACTGGTCTAGTATATAGAATTGTACATAGAATTTTAACTAGTGAGATCTCAGCTGGGAGGTGGAGTTAGTGATGATTAGTTTACTTATCTGATGTTTTCATGACAAACCTTTATCATTTATGATGATGTACATTGGAACTGCATCATACCTCACTCATGGACTATAATCTCTGGTTTGACAGAGGCATATTTATTGTTTATGATGGAAGGGTTTTGATAGGCTTGGGGT
The DNA here is from genome assembly GCA_004024945.1 of Uropsilus gracilis. Lineage (NCBI taxonomy): Eukaryota > Metazoa > Chordata > Mammalia > Eulipotyphla > Talpidae > Uropsilus > Uropsilus gracilis. Next base: position 17,341 of record PVHY01003059.1, read on the forward strand.
CCTCTCATTACATAAATGATGAGAACTGTGAATGTACTGGCCATTTGAGAACTGTGAATGTACTGGCTCTCGACCCCCCAAAGCAAGTGAGTTCTGAGTGTATCTAACTCGAAGTGGGTAGCACCTGTATAAAGAAGAAAGGTATAAAAAATCAACTCACTACTGTCACTGACGTGATGTGGACTTGTTTGGAGTGTCCAACCAGGCAGAGAAGAAGAATTTGAGAAAATTGGGCTCTGGGGTCTCGTTATGAATGTGACCTCAAGGGTCCATGGTGCATCCTTTCTGGAGGATCAAATTCTATGAACATAAAAAAAAAATTTAGAAAAGAATTCAAACTGTGATGTGCTAGAGTGGACAAACTGACTCCAGGAGAGATTCAGCAAGGAGAATGGTTAGACGATAACAGTTTCAAGTAGGAAAAAGGTCTCTAAGAAACTAACATTTAAACTGAACTAACTAATGAGAAGAGCATAGTCAAGAGTATCATGGCCATCAAGTCCACACATGGCTGAGGTGGGGACAGTGTGGAGGGACTTATGGAGATTCTTTCACAGTTTCTGTGGCTGCACTGCAGCTCTGAGGAGAGGTTGCAAAGCCCTTTCTGGCAATGGAAGCTGAAAGGCAGGCTCCTATAAGACCTGCAGGGATGATATGGGTGTGCAAAATGGCGGAGTCTGAAGAGAGCCAGGAATATGGCATCAGGCACAGTGATGGAAGAATGGGATATCCCATTCAGAACTATGTATTCTATGTCATGTTAGTGAGACATCAGAGATGCTCCTCCATAAATTCTATTTCTCCCCTCCTGCCACATTTGCTGAATGCTAGAAAGATGACAGTCTCCAGGAAATGGATGTGAGAACACAGAGAAGTAAACAAATCAGTACAGGCTGGGAAAAGCAAGATGGAAAGAGACTCCGTTAGCAGAGAGAGATCATCATTATTCTCCCCCAAGGATTGAAAAAATTCATTGCAGAAGATATCGTAGCTATCTCTACAGATGTTGAAGCAAATGGTCCCAGTATGGGGAGGAGAATTGTGGAAGAACATCTAAAGCACTTAGGGAAAACTTAGTGGTGTGGTGGAAGAGAACAAAAACAGAGCAAATTTAGCAGTTCTTTGGTCCAGCACTGTGTTGCTCGGGGAAGGCAGCGAGGATCCAAGCGACATCCTTAGGGATGTCCTAACCCTGGTAGCATAGGGTCATCATAATGCAAGCTCCAGGGTGACCACCCTAGCAACAGCCAGGAGGACGAGGTATGGAGCAGTGAGAAACAAGAGACAACATCTATTCTCTGGTGGCCAATCTTGGGATGTCAATTCCTGGACCATAAATACAGCTCCAGACACCATGATATGAACTCTCATGGACCATGGGTTACAGTTTCATAGTAACTCTTCCTACTAAAGCCCAATAGTGGCAGGGAGTGTCACTGCTCATAGCAGCATGACACAGGGACTGAGCAAAGAGAGCAAGCAAAGCTATTGTACTAGTCAACACTAACTCTGGCATTAAAAATAGACCCCCTGGCTCCTATTTTCACCTATTATATCACAACACCACTTAGCCACTCTGGACTCTTCAAAACAAATAGACTCTGTGGACCTTTATCTCCAGAGTAAAGCTGCCAACAGAGTTCCATCTTATGAAGAACGATGAGTGCATTTTTCTAGTAGTCAAGCTAACATTCTTCAAATATAAAATGCCATCGCTGCTATAAACTAAAATCAGTTTTTATAGTTTCCTGAAGTTTGATGAAATGCATCAGCAATTATATTCAAATTAGAAAGTCAGCTGAAATGTGAGGCCAGAATTCCAGGGCTAATGAGGGAGCATACAAAAGTGCAGAAGATTCCGTGGGCAGCCACATTGGGAGATAAGGGGTCTCTAACTGGACATGTCCAGAGGGCTGTTGGCAATGACCTGATGATGGACTTCTGCTCTGAGACTAAAGAGAAAAGACAAGGTTCCAGAAGCCGTAAGTCATCTATTAGCTTAGAAGATGATGGATACAGTTTTCAGCCTGGAAACAGAAGTTCAAATTTGTACTCTCAAGGGCATCTGTGTTCATGCGGAGTTCAGTTCCAAGACGAGCGGATTCAAGGAAGAAACAAGATGAATTCCATCTTTACTACAAATTTCAAGGGGAATTAGTTCAAAAAGAAAAGAAAGAACATGCTGAGAAAAGAAAACGGAAATCAATACCCTGAGGGTGATGGCTTGAACTGGTATAAGAATAAAGTTCATAGGTGTATCAACAAGCAATTCCCTTGCTTTGGGATGATATTTTGAGGGAGCACAGATCTTATGGACGACTCTTATATCCACAGAACTTGGAGAAAGCACCTGGGAGAAATGATGGTGTTGTCTCTCTGTGAGTTTTTATCAATCCTCCCTCCTTTTAAGACACCACAAACATGGAACAGACTGAGCAAAGGGGGAGATTATGAGATTCATTCCCCAGCACTGACCTGTGTTGGAAAGAACATGAAGACTCGATGGAGATGTCCCATGACATTATCTTGTAAGCAAACTCGAAGGGCCACATCAATTCCACTTTACTGCTTTCTTGGTCCCCAGCACTGTGGGCATGTTGGTTTCAATCTTTGGTCCGAAGTCAAATCAGCTCTAACAACAACGTACGAGAACAGTTCCCGATTTGACCAGCTAATATTCCCACTCTCCACATCAGATGGCACTAATCTGCAGCCTATAATAACTCGCATACCATTTCTAAATGATAATAAAACATGAATCATACAATCATGTTATGTTCATTGTGACCAAACACCAGTAGCAAATAGCATTGATAATAAAACATAGTTAGAGTTCCTGAAGACATGACAGTGGTCTCACAGCAGTGAGTGGACATGATGTCCCTTCACCAGGCTCTGGCTCAGGGGTCTTGCCAAGAAGAGGTCGCCAGACTCCCTGGAAGTCAAGAGCTGCAGTTTCGAACAAATGCATTTCCTTTTTACACTTTATGTTAAATTGGAGTTTATTTCAGTTCAGTCTAGAAAATGTGCAACAATACCCAAGTGCAGGCCTGCCCTGCGCAATGCTGCCGGCACCTGGTGCAAGGCAGGGCACCCTGGGTGGCCTCACTCTGGTTAGAATGAACCTGGGTAACCGGGTGGCACTCGGCCAAAGCCCAGGAACTAGGTCACCTACAGCAAAAGGAAGAAGGCGCCAAAGTCTAAGAAAGAGAAGGGAGTCCAAGGACGGTTACAAGAGTAAGCTGTGTCCAAAGCTGCTTTCAGTGGGCTGCAGAAAGAAGTCTTTGTTGGCAGGTGCGATTGCATCTGCCTCTGTCACCTCCATTTACACATCAGAGTATCTGTGACACAAGGCAGGTGAGTGTCATGTGACACAGCTGGGCAAATGCGAGGATGCAAGACTGCATACTGATCCTGGCTCCCACCCCAGATACCCTTGCTAGGGTGCACTCCATGTCTACCCCCAGGCAGAGGGAACTGCCCACAGCTCTTAGGACCAGCTTCCTATGCGTGACTCCAGCCTGGAGTCCATGAACTGAGTGTGTTGTTTCAGAGAAGCCAGATGAGCCAGGAAAACGAACACCCCCGCACCCCGCTCTCACCCATGTTTTAGTGAAAAATCACTCCCCAGATTCCCTTTTGATTCGTTTGCACAAAAGTCTATTTCCCCAAGTTATTTTAAAAACTAAAGAGTCATTTTCTATCTGAAACAGAGTTTGGAAACGTGGAGCAAAAGGTATTTCTGAGAATGGGTCTTATACTGTTAGGTTCCCTGTTTCCAAAGTCCATTCCTGATAGGGGTGAGGGACCAGTTTTAACCCTTTCAACAGATTAGAAAGTGCAATTCTGCAATAGGCCAGTGATGATTCATATTCATGTTTTGGCATTTCTCATATGCTTGTTGAGTTATGATTTTTGTATGATTTTGCTCACCATTGCCCCTTTTCATGGTCAGAACATTTAGCCTATTACTTTGATGAATTGTTTTTGCTTTGTAAGAAAAGGAGAATTGGTTTACAAATGGGACAAGTCAGGGTTATAGAGCTGTCTATATGCAGGGACCAAATTGCATCCAAAGTTGGATATTTTTGGGAATTGACTCACCCTCATCAAAATCCAAGCTTTTTCTAAGATAGATCATAAACGTAGCCTCAACCGTGCCAAATAATAAAATATTGAAAAATGTGAATCATTCCATATAATTTTCTGAAGAATGACATTTTACTATAGGAGGCGTTGGGGTCAGCCAAACAGAATGATGCAGAGAACTTTCTCAACAGGGTGCATGGGGCACTTTTGTCCCCCAGAGACATTGGGGGAAATAGCTGAAAATATTTTCAACTGTCCCAAATGTGGAGGGGAACCATTCCCCACACTGAATGGTGTCAGGGCTGCTAATAAACATCCTATCACTTTCAGGGTCACACCAGCAACAAAGCAAGCATCATCTGGTCCGTAGCATGAACCACACTGGGGTTCAGGTTCCACAGTGGGCTATTTTAATGCTACTTTTACATAATGGAATTAAAAATCCAAAAATTGCAAAGGATGATATTCTGAGGATTAAAGCAATGGCACTTATTAACTGGAATGCAGGATAACTCACTGTCCTATTGTTCTGGAAGCAATAAATAGTTCATAATTGTTCAGTAAAAGACCCTGCCTGTGGGTCTATTACTATGTAACAATTTTAGAGGGAGGATGACAGGAAATACTTATCCTCAAACAGAAAATTCTACTCTAAATTTCCTAGCATATCTCTCAATGTTTGGATTCATTTTTCCAAGGAAGGCAAAAGGGACCCCCATTAAAGTTAGTTGTGAACTGGATTCACACTTCCCATATTTCTACCCCATTTCAGCAGAAGTTCCTCTCCAAAGAAATTTGTTCCAGAGAGAGAATGAAATTATTAAAGCCATTTTATTTTTTCTCCTGGAGGTTGGCAGTACTTCACTCCTACATGTCTGAGGTTGTTTTCATCTCGCAAAGTACTTTGATATCTGTGAATGTGGCTACATGACTTAAAACAAGAACAGTGATAACTCATACTAATTATTTAGCTAGTCTGTTACCTCTTGATGAGAAAGAAAAGAACTTTTTCTTCCTTGATGATGATGGTTGTAAAAATTATGAAACCCAGGAGGAACCAGAAGATCTGTTTTTTTTTTTTTTTTTTTTTTTTTGAAAGCGAAAAACTTTAACTTCACAGACTTCCTGCATCTAAATCATCCGGGACACCCCCTCCAGCCCCACCCCCGACCCCCCACATGCAGGTCCTACCTTTCCTGCCTTTCTGACTCAGTCTCTAGAAGCTTGGTTAGACCAGATCTGATACATCATTTTATCTTATCAAGCCTGAGGGGCTCACTCTTTTCAATGCTGACCCTGAGTCTGAAATAAGATGAGAACCATCTTCACCTCTCGCTTCATCATTTCTAGTCAAGCTGAAATGCTATCAAGTCAGTCATCTTATTATTCACATTTCCATCGCTGCACCTCACAGGAGCTTGTACTAGAAATTGGGGATGGGACGTGGAAGGTAATCCTATTCTACCCCTATTGGATATTTCTAAGTTCAAACAGATGACATGGAATGTCCCAGAGCATAAGCAAGATGTTAATGAAATTTCCTGGCTCACAGAATAAAACAATGAGGTTCTTTTAGGAATGGGGAGCAAATGATCAAGTGGTTTATACTTTATTAAATCTATAGTTCACTCTGCAGTGGGCTTGGAAAAACAAGCTCCTTTCTTAGGATGCAGCAGTTTCCTTTAAAATTGAATGGGAGAACTTAGCAAAGGAAAACACTGAATAGTCTGAGAAAGGCCACCTGGCAGGGTGGGAAAGAACATGGAGAAGTTGGAGAAAATTATCTGGATCTGACCTGCTTTCTGCAAGTCTGACTTTCCCTCCTCAGTGTGACGCTCACCCCCATCATTCCCCCACTTGTAACTTTTGAGGGAACCTAGAAAGGAGATTTCATTTTGTGAAGGTTCAAAATGCCTTGGTCAGGACTGAACAAAACTAAGACATCAGTTCTCATTCAGCCTTCTTCTTGCCTGCCATATTAGTCCTCTACTCACTCAGAAAATAAATCTCATATTGTAATTCCACCATCAGGGGTCCTCAGAAGAAAGCACACCTAATGTGACCCCCAAAACATTGATGTCCTTCCCATGAATGTATCTCAAAATTCAGAATATCATAGGACAGCCTTTACTGAAGATTGACCCAAGGGTAATGAAGGAAGCACACCATGTAGATGCTACTTCAACCTCAAGGCAGTGCAGACACATGTTACAACAAGATACCACCCACACCTGTCACCTGCCAGCTGTGCCAACTATGCACCAGAGAACTTTCACATGAGTTTGTGGGAAGGTAGCTCATGCCTCCTCAACCCTAGGTCTTTTAATGAAATACATTTTTCTATGTCTTCCTCTAGAATAACTCTTCCTCCCTGGGTTGCCCTTGATAACTAACAGACCAGTGTGAAGGACAGGTCTGGGGATGTCATCAAATCTCCTAAATCATATTTTAGTTCTTTCAGCTTTCTCTTCTTCAAAGCCATTCAACAAAGTAACTCTTAAGAAGACTGATTTGCAATTCACTACATTTCTCTCCATGTTTTATCTGAAAGTAATAAAATGAAAAATAGCAGAGAAGAAGAAAGTTAAGTTCAAGGGGGAAAATAGACTTAATCACCACATCACTGAATAGTATTTGTGGGCTGGAAACTCAATTCTAAAGAGAAAGAAAAATGTCAACCTGTATAGCAGGTATTCATGGATTCTTCACAGAGGCATTCACAGCTGCTGGGCATAGTGAAGAAATGAGGAACTGGGTGGAGTTGTGGTGCTGGTGGAGTTGAGTTTTGAAGTCAAGTTGGTGGGCTTTGTTTGTTTGTTTAAAAGTCAATAATCTGCTCTAGGCTGTTGACTTCCTGAGTTGGTGGTGAGCCACACAACCCTAACATCCGTGCATCCTTCTTTGACGGACATGCCTACACATCTCACCTATATCCTCTTCAACACAAGTGTCTCTGTGAGCAGTGGTTCCACTTTGATGTGCACCCCAACCCCGAAGATAGGGTGAGATTCTTCAAAGGCATTTTCTGAGGCAGGATGTCTGAAATGGGGGAAGGGTGTCTGAGATCTGCATTTCTAGCAGGTTGTCTAATGATAACAACGAGATTGACCCAGGATCTGCACATGAAGTGATTCCACCGGGATGGAAGTGACTAGAAGGAGGTTTAAGACAAAGGGACAGACGGGTATTTAAAGCAGAATTTGGGTCCCCTGGAGAAATTCTTTTGCAAATCCCAAACCTTTTGCAAAACATTGGATGGGCTAGAATGTTGGGGTTCTCTGCCCATACACAGATCCACTGGAGTCCATCTATGGCTGCTTTGTTTGGGCAGGCTGGTGGCAGAATCTGAGCTTGCACACAAAGAGCTTATCATCCACACTTTTTTCTCTGACAGCTGTTCTCCTTCCCAGTCTCAGGGCTCCAGCCCAAGGAAAGGGAAAGGACTTGCTGAAGAAAGAAGTGATGTTGTCAGCAAGCTGTGGGAGACGCCTGTCTCCAAGCTCTGTGAGAGTCTCTCACACACAAACTCACTCATTCACACACATTCACAGACATACACAGACCCACACATAACTCCACGCATATACCGACAGGCTCCCACATTCACACGCTGCACACTTAGACAATCACACACACTCACAAACATACATGCACCGGTTTAAAGACCAGATGCCTAATGCCATCCCTGCATCATTCGAATAAGTAGTTTAATGAGTCCATCAGTTTTGTGCCTCCAGCGCTGGTGCAGCAGCCAGAGCTAAAGCGACTCTGGTCACACAACAGGATTTCTACCAGCTACGATGACTGATTTTCAGGTCCCAGCTAAGTTTTGCTGCATGCATGCGTGTCTAGGCCTGACCAGCACGGCTCCCAGCAGCCCCGAGGATGGACACCTGAGAGCAGCCGGCGTGTGAGAGCCGCGTCTGGCAGAGCTGATAAAATCAGGGTCCTTGTCCGCGGTGTAAATCGAGAGTAAGCGGCGGAAGGTGGTTTGTGCTGGTGAACTGCGCCTCCTGGTGGGCGCAGCGTTGCCGTGTGTGCGACTCCGCGCGGCAGGGTTTCAGACAGGCGAATGTGGGAAGGCTTGTCCTCCAGGATAAAGCTGGAGGGAAAAGCCTCGCTCAGTCCTGGGCTGATTCTGAGTGGATCTTGGCCTCCTGCAAAATGCAAAGGATCTCTCTACCTCGCAGCCTACGTGGGAAGGTGTCTTCTTGAGCTGGGTATTTGGAAGTCCTGGCTCTGAGCTCACTGAGAGAAGCAAAAAGCGCCACGTTCCAAGTATTTCATTTTATTCCCCCTTTGGAATAATTCTGGACGTTTCCACTGAAAAATCGAACCATGGTGGGGAGAACGTTTTCTCCGCAGACCATGCATTTGCGTGCTTTGTGTCCCTCCCTCGGTCATGGTGATGGTGATGGTGGTTCATGTAGGCTAGATCCTTGCTCTGCAGAGAAAGGCAAGTAGGATGGTTTTCCAGAACTCTCTGCCTCTCTCTAGTCTAGAATCCCGCGGCCATGCAGATGGGCGAAGCAGTTTCCTTGGCAGACCTGCTGGATGTCTGTGCCGGCTGCAGGCCCAAGGGGAATAGACAGGTCAGCCGGGGAAAAGCGACAGCAACTCTTTCATGGGGCCGAGCTTCTGGGAGGAGTCTCCCTCAGCTTCATTCCAAACGGTTTATCAGCTATATAAGGAGGGCTTTTCAATATTTATTCAACAAGACATATTTTAAATAACCTACATATGTAAATAGAGCATTCTTAGCCTGTACATTATTGCCAGGTCGATTTTCATGTTCTGATATATAATTAATTGCCAGTTTATTCCTCTGTAAACCCAAGCAGGGAATAAATCAGCGAGGTCACTCATGTCAGCAAAATTTGCAATGTCCTCCTAGAAGATGATATCTGAAGGGCATTTGAGACTATGTGTATCTAGGGGGAGGACATTCTCTTAACTGTAAGTTTTGCTTCCAGTTTGACTTTTCCTCCTCAGGTCTAGACTGTTTCCCAGGACTGGACAGGTGAGTGTGGGCGGCACCATCTACTGGAAGCCAAAGTCAGGAAGCGTGTGAGGTGTGGTGTGTGTATCTCCCAAGCAAGCTGAGGCAGGAAATTCCTGACATGGGCAGAGGAGAGAAAGGAGATATCAATGCACCTATACATTTGGTCATTACTTGATGATTGAAAATAGTCTTAATGTATAAGCAAAAGCTATTCATCCATTGTAATTTTATGAGAAGTAAATAGAGGTGCATCTGTTTTATCTTCCACTGGAAGTGAGCATCTCTTACATTTTGGCACTGAAAAGATTAACAGGGCAAAAGCATCGAACTTCAAACTTGCCATGACAATGGAGCTACTGAAATAGGGTGAAAAGAAGGGACTTTTTGCCTTCACTTTAACACATACAGGCCTACTTCTCTCTCCAAAGCAGTTCCTTTGCATCCCCCCCCCCTTTTAACCAAAATATCAAACCAAGACTATCAGTCTGCTTCTCTCTGCTTTCAGCTCCAAAAACTGCAGAAAAGAAAAACTGTAAAACACAGTTTAAACTTTCCACTCGTGGGTTCTAACCACCATCCCCAGCCTTCTCAACCAAAATACCAAACCAATGTAAGACTATCAATGCAGACTAATTTATTTCTAACAAAGTGATTTCTAATTATCCTAATAATTACAAAAGAAACATGTAAGACTCAGAATACTTCAACATTGTCCAAAACCTTTCTCAGCATTGTCCCAAGTCCTTTCCCAGATTGCCCCAAAACCCTCAGTCTCTCAGTCCTGATCATCTCACCAATGTCCAGACAGAGTCCATCTCCAGACGCTTGAAGACATGTTCCTTTGACTGCTTCTCCTTGTCTTCCACGCTGTCTTCTCCTTGTCACCTTCAGGTAACAGGAACTCCATGGTGCCAAACCAGCAAAGTTCACTTTCTTCTCAGGCCTAACTTTTGCACGGCCTCTTTCAGACACAAGTCAAACTCAGCAAAACAAACTCCAACACGGAGTTCTAATCTTCAAACTCCTTAACTACATTCAGCACACATGCTGCCAGTCTGGGCCAGCCAAGGGTTCCAGGCCCTCGGTGGCCACATAGCCAAGCTCACATGGCTCACATCTTTACAAGATGGCTGATTCCCATCTCTCCTCCATTGAACCTCTCTATCCCCTCTCCATATTGGAATCCCAATCGAATCGAATCCTTCTCTTTGTTTGCACACCCTTTATATAACCTGATTTCCCGCCTTCCAGGAAACCTGTTTCACCTTGACCATTTCACTTCTTTCTCCCCCTACATCCCCCTGAAGGGAAATTCCAGCTAAAGTCATTCTCCCATTTTAACATTACCTGTCCTTGAAATCTGCAATCTTAAACAGGAGACAATGGGGGGGGGGCACACCTTATCACTATCACCCTACAGGAGAGAAATAAAATGAAATGGAAAGCGTCCTCTTCCTTTCAATTTCCTTTCTGAAGGTGTAAGGTAAGTAATCAGCTCAAGAGCCTCGGCCATGTTGGTCTGGCCCAGCCGCAAGGCCAGCACGTTGCATTTAAACATAATACACATGGTTCACCAACAGCCTCACTCAGGCTCCGATTCCCACCTTGGGATTAGCTTGCCAACTTCATCTAGCCAGTGGATTAGCAATATTAATTATCTTGGCCAGCAGCCAAAACATCTGGGCAATTTAGCGTGGAAAATCATTTAAAATAATTCGTTCATGCCATCATGTACAACCAATCCATGGGTTAACTGACCTCACCATCGCCCAGTTGTTCAGCCATACTTCAAAACATTCACGATTGAATTTAACTCTTCTTGTTAGTCTGCATTGGATCTGAGCATGAAGACTTTGGGAAAATAAATACCAAGAACAACAAAAGTAGATGGAATTGTATGTATGGCTGGCATGGTCCTCAAATACATTCTTAGGTGTGCCGTTCATCATTAATGGATTTATTTTGGGGTTTGAATTAAGTGTACTTTTTATTTTCATCACCAGTTAGGACCCGTGAGATGTAAATGAATCTTAAAGGTGTTTGAATGGCAGTTCAGTTTAGAAGTTGCTATAAGTTTCCATAAGGTGGGGAATTATGGAATGAAAATGGCTGACCCTTCCTCTGGCAGAGGTCCTGGTAATGCAGCCTCTGCAATGGATCAGTACACATTTGGAGGTTTTGTGGGAGTGTTACTTTAGTAATCCGAGACAAATGTTTCAATTTGCCTTAACTAATATACATTTTGTTCAAATGGAAGTGTTGGGGAAGTCTGCATCTCCATATCAATACAGGAAAAATTTTCCCCAAACAAATGGTGATTATTATGATTTCTATTAAATATTATTGTGACCAATGTTTTTATCTTGGTATGTCAGATGTTCTTTAAAACTTCTTCTAAAGACGGGGTGTACATATTTACTCCTGCTGTGCACAAATAAACCCCTAGAAATTATGTGTAGAACAAAGAAGCTGAAAGGTGGAGAGGAGACAGGTCAACTATCAAAATCAGACCCCAAAAATGCCAGGATAGCAAGTTTTAACTGAGGTTAAAGAAACCAATCACCAAACAATAGCACAAGCAAGAAAGACCTAAGGAAAATCTATTCTTTCTCTAATGAAGGACTCTTTCCCCTTCCAGGGAAGGGAGGTTTATGGAAGGTCTTGTGGGGACCTGCAAACCCCACTCCCATCCAATAGTATATGGGTGGGACATGCTAGCATATAAGCCATCCTCTTCAGTGAGAGCAAAATCCAACTGGGGACTCTGGGCTTCTGCACCCCCATACTTCAGCAATAATGAGGGGTGAACTGCCTTCATTGACAAGAGAGATAGAGGACAAATCAGTTAAAATAGATGGTTTAAATAAGATCCTTAAACTCATAGAATAGCATCCAAATGTCCAGAAGCCAATCAAAAATCTCTCACTACACCAAGAACAAGGAGGAGCTCAAGGTAGATGACAAAGTACAGATGGAAAAAACACATATGTGCCGACACTGAGATGCCATTGAGATGATGGGTGTTAGAATCATCTGATGAAAGATGTTAAAGTAGCTCCTATAAAAATGTTTCAATAAACAATTAGGAGCATTTATTTCACTAATGAAAGAAAAAAGAGTATGGATTTTGAACAAAGAAATAAGTCACAATCCAAATGAAAGTTGCAAAGATCAACCAAAAGGAATGCCCTGGGGATTACAAAGATGTGAAATAATTCTCTATATAGTCATTTGAGAATGTAATATTTAAGTATTTAATAAAAACAAGCAAACAAAAAAATAAAAGTAATAATTTTGAACTAAAAAATTTAGAAACATAGAGACTCGGAGCATGGACTGAATAGTAGGATGAAAGGGGAAGAGTGAAGTGTCAGAGAGGTAAAGTAATAAACTGCATAATTTGAACAACAAAGAGAAAATAGACTGAAAAGACAAATGAACAGAACCTCAGCAAACTGAGGAACAACCTACAAAAAGATCTAACACTTTTGTTACCAAAATACTAGAAGAAAAGATGAGAATGAAACTTTAATAATGCTTATGTCACATCATAATAAAACTTCTCGGTATTAAAAACAAATGAAACCACACATACAAAAAAAATTCTTAAAAGGCAGTGAAAAAAAGATACCTCACAGGTGCAAAAACAATCCAAATCAGTGTGGATTTCACATCAGAAACCAGAGCGGACAGGAGGAAATGGCACATTTTTTAAGATCTGGAAGGAAGGAAATGCTGACCCAAAATCCGAAATCCAGAGAACTATCCTTTAGGAGTGAAAGGAAATCAAGTTACTCTCAATTGAAGAAAACTTGTTGGTAGCAGTGCTCCAGCCAATAAAATGGCCCAGGATGTTCCCAAAACAGAAAGTAAATGATATGAAAAGGAATTTTGTATCATCAGGAAGGAAGAAACATGCAATCAGCAAAAGTAGAGGTAGATGGTATAGGTTTTTTTTCTTCTCTTGATTTTTTCTGCATTATGTTTGAGGACTGAAGCAAAAACAAGTATGACTATGTTGTCATGAATGCATGTAAAAATAGATGTAAGGCACCTATTGTATAAGAGCACCAGGGAGGTTAAGGGATATAGTGAGAGGTAACTCTGCATTTTATCAGATGGAGACTATGACCACATCAATACATTGTGTTTATTTAGGGGTGTGTGTGTGTGTGTGTGTGTGTGTATACCTACAGTGGCTGCTGATAAAACTTGACAGAATAACACTCAAAAAACACATAACATAAAAATGGAGTCATAAAATAATGCACTAACCCATAGGAATAATGAGGAAAACACACAACGGAAAACAGAAAACAAAAAGTCATACTTAAGTTCTACTAAACCAATAATTACATGTAACAAAAAGGGTATGGCTACCCCAATTAAGAGACAAAGAGTGACAGATCCGGTGACAAAAATAACACAGCTCTATGTTGTCTACAAGAAACTTGCCTCCTATGCAAAGCTGCAGATGGACTGAGGTAAAAGGAAAGGAAAGGAGATAGCTGAAAGAGATGAGGCTGTAATGATAAGAGGCCAATCTGCTGGAGGCTCAGATACCCTGAGTCTTCACCGAACTGAGTCACAAAACATAGGAAGCAGAAACTGGTAAAACTGAAAGACAAATAGACAAATTTGCCATCCAAGTTGGAGAGTTGCACCCTTCTCTGAACAATTGACAGAATAGACAGGAAATCACCAAGAGCAGAACTCCAAACAATTGACATTTCTAGAAACTCAGTGGAAGTGGCATACTGCACATTCTTTTCAAAGCCTCTCAGAACATAGAGTAAGATGAATCATATCCTGACTGTAAAGCAAACTGCCAAATTGTGGGGCAGAGCTAAAATAAGGTTATTGAGAGGGTAAAAACCAAGTTACATACCATGATGCTCTTAGTAGAGTACATGGATCCAAAAAGCATATAGAAAGTACCATTGAAAGCTGAGGTAAAAGATAAATGTAAGATGTTTGACATCATTACCCATTAGAAGGAAATGCAAATCAAAATCACAATTAGCTGGAACTCTATTCCACATGTCTAATTGGCTAAAGTAGACAAAGAGGAACATACAAAGTGCTAACAAGAAGGCAGAGGACACAAATTTTCTGGTCTTATTTCTGGGAATGGGGGATGACAGAATCCATGTGGCATTTTCTTGAAATCCTAAACGTGAAACTCCCCTATGCAAGCAGCCATTGTATCCAGGACAATCAACAAGGCATTTATGCCTGGGGAATAAAATTGGGTGTCTGCTCCAAATCTTGTATGTGAATGCTTATAATATTTAGCCATTTGCAAGAGCCAGAACCAGATGCAAACCAGACACCCTTCAATGGGTAAACTGTCAAACAAATGGATGGCACCTGTGTATGAATAAAATGTGCTTATTATTGCATGCATCATCAACCTGTATTAGTCTCCTGAGAATTATCTGGGTGACAAAAGTCAATGTCAAAGTGTTCCATACTACATGACTCCATGTAGACTCCACTCTTGAAAATGACCAAGCATGGAAATACCGAACTGATCAGGGGGGATGGAGAAGGAAATGCTTCACTGTGGGACCTGCCTTTGGTGCCCCTAAATGAGGCATAGGACCCCTTCCCGGTTGTCACGAACCCTTTGACCAAATCTGAATTAGCAGGTGCGCAGAATTGAGCTTCATGTTCCAAGGACGTAAAAACATCATGCATGATGATGACGTCTTGTGGGGTCCGACCTCCACAAACAGCCACCCTGGACTGCGTGGCCCCATAACCAGTGTGACATTCCTCCCTCAGCTGCCCTGAGCTCCCCTTAGATCAAGAGCAGACAGCCTCCTCTCCAGTGCACCTGAATCCACGCTAGCCCTGCACAGTCATCCTCAGAAATCACAAACACTGATAGAGACCTTCTGCCTCCAACACCTTCCTGTGCCACTCAGTGTGAGAGGCAAAGCCTGTTATTTGCTTTGAAACCACACCCTTTGGTATTAGGTCATTCAAGAGTGTTTTCAAGGACAACGGATGGCTGCTGCCCAAACCCAGGCTCTGGATGTTGAGAAGTCACCTCCTTTGTTGCTTGCAGTCAGGCCAGAGATTCCTCTGTGCTAAGACAGACCTCTGAGATCAGAGATTTTCCCCCTTCAGTTGTTGCTGTAGACCTTGTGCCAAGATACGTGGCTGGCACACAGTGCCATTAAGTGAATGATCCTTAAAGTAAATGGATTGAACAATGAGGAATTGAGAGAGGGTTTAACACCTTCAAGGGCAGAGGGCTGAGAATGACAATTGGGCCCCTGGAAATGACTAAGAAAAAGAAGGACACTGAACTAGGGAGCAAAAATGAGGTGCATGTCAGGCAAGCCACAGGTGGGTAAAGTTTTGTCTTCTTTTTGATTCAACCTCACAGATGTGAATGTCCCAGATTGCCCCTCACTCAAGGTTTAGACTTTAGATTTCACTGCTTCTCTTGCAAAAGCTTACTTTGTTCCTGAGATGTGCTCTCCGCTGCTTAAATAAATACAAATTAAATTTGACTTAAAAACACAGACCCAAGACCTTGCCTGAAACTAAGAGATAGCATTAACCCTTGTAGATCATTGTGTTCCAGGCTTCCCCATATCTCCCAGGCGCCACTTGAACAGTTCTAGTTCTCTTCCTTTACAATCTTGCCTCATAGTTATTATCCTTGAGTGAAAAAAAAAAATGCTACATTATTGTCTATGCCTGTTCTAAATCTTTTCAATTTTCCATTAATGCCCCATTGTCCTATAATATGTTGGAAGTTGAAAATAGAAGGAAGGCATACTCTCAGCACAACCTCTAGAGACTAATTTTACTACTATTTTTCCCAGTGAATAAATGCAAAATAAATAAGAAAAGTTTCCTTCGCTAAAGCACCCTAAATAGACCCCCAAGCTCACCTTCAGCTTTCGCTCAACGTACTAACCCAGAATCAGAGTTTCACCCCTCCCCTCTCTCAACCCAATATTACTTTGGTTAAAGAAGTAAATCTAATTAAAGGAGCATAGAAAATGGAAGTCGTTTCTGAGAGTCAGGGAAACGGGGTCTGTGTAACTTTCTTCAGTGATTGGGCTTACACGATGGAAAATTCCTCAGAATGCAAGCGGAGAGCTTTCAATGTCGCTCCAACATCTGGTTTTCTTGGCGTAAAATCCTTTCCACGAGGTGAGCGACGATTTTTATTCTAATTGAATTTGTAGTTAATTCCAGATAAAGATTGAATTTCTTTTTGCTGAGGATGCTCGAATGGGAGCCCTCGTCCCACTTCAAGTTCCCTTGACTTGCCATTCATCAGAAGGATCTGTGGGTTTCTTGGCTAAGCGGGCCTCCATGTGTTTATATTTTTAAAGCAGGATGCATTTCTGGTGCATCGCTTCCTGATTAGGTCTTCTGAATCCCAAGTGTCAGAATGGAAGGGCAGACTTCTGATTGATTAAAATATGAATATGTTCATGATCCTAAAACACTTAAAAGCAATCAAAGAGTCTAGACTTCATTATTTGTGACAATACATGCTAAATAAATGGACCCATGGATGGACAAAAGAATGAACAAGCTCTAAGACACACACCTTTGCACAATCTCTACCTGATGGCTTTCTGCCTGTCACCATTCCACAATATTAGGATATCTATTTGGATATTTGTTTATATTGCTTTGAATATTTATTTCTTTGGATATTACAAAGTAAAAGGAGATGGTTAAACAAGGATTAGCTACTTTTTTAAATAAATCTGATGAGTAAATGAACCTTCCTCCTCTCTTCTGCTACAAAGTTTTGTTTGGGACTGTAACATAGAAATTAAAACAAACTGGTAGAAACAACAAAGTCAGCCTCCCCTCAACACTTAACAGAAAGTCTTGAATTTTTCTCTGGAAGGGTCTGCTGAGTCTTTTAGCCTAACTATGAGTAGATCAAGGGATAACAGATTAATTTTTATTTCTTCTTTGCTGTTTTCTATGATTACTAAATCATCATAGTGGACATATAATACTTCAATCATAAAGCAGTTATAAATAAATAATTTTAAAAGAAACACTGAATGCTTTAGTGACTTGAAAAGCTGTTTTAACTAAAACTCTGATGGTATTGGGTTATTTATATTTGAGAAAACATAGCTTAATATTAGTTGACTTTTCAAATTATGCAAGTGAGTTATCATTCAGCTTGTCTGAGTCAAAACATCATATAACTTAAGGGTCTTTCCTTTTTCTTCTAGGAAGTCATTTCCCAACTACCTACTATTCTTGAGACTGTCTGTTTATTTGCTATAAGAAACAAGGTAGGGCTAGCTCTAGCTGTCTATTTTCTTAGAGAAATTCATTTATATTAATCTCCTTATTTCCATCTTAAAGAGATTTTCTGTAGACAAAAGAGAACTTGGAGAAAGATTGATTCCCATGGCTTCTGAGGAGCCATTCAAGGCTGGTTTTGGGTATCAAGTTCATCCTCAAGACAAGATAATTAATAAAATTAATTATCAAGATGAGGCATGGTGAAGGCCAGCAGTTCTGGTACGGCTGCACTCAGGAGTCATCTGAGATGACTATGTCTACAAGGTGGTTAGGAACACCTGGCCTCATGCCATTCCAGGAACACATCTCAACACATCTGAGGTTATGAGATAAGAAGGAATAGGAATTAACTAGACCTCTCCTGCTACATGTCAAACTTAATTCTACTTTAAATGAGTCTTAATTAAGCCAATGAAGTTTAGAGTTTATTAGAAAGAACCTGTTCACTACAGGGGGCACTGTTAGTGTAAGGACTAAGAAAGATTTCAAGTCAAGACCATTTTAACAATGATGAACTTAATTTGAAAGTACAGTGTCAATTTTTGAGACAAGAAACCCTTCTTCTCTTTTGCCAAGTGGAGGCTGATTGTCTTCTCCTTGGGTGAAAATGCCCACCTTCAGGAAACTCTGAAAATTCTAGAAGATATTTAATCTCTGATTTTCTCAAATTGGGGGTACTCAATTCTTGTACTCAGCATTTAATTCAAATGTCTTCTTTTGGGGGATATAAAACTTGTAAACAGTGACTTGTAAACAGTGACTCTCACTCCTGGTCAAAACTCATTCAATACATGTTTTTAATAGAAAATAGACAGTGTATTGTGTACTAGGTGATCAACTTAGATCAAATTTGGGTTCTATGAGCATTTTGAAATCACTGTATACGAGAAATAGACATTTCTATTTATTTTTAGGTAAAGAATCTGAAATGTGAAGAAGTAAACATGTCCAACATAGCATATTTATAAAGAAAAGAAATAGAACTTACACCAAAGCCTTTCTGAAAAATAGTTTCAAGTTCTTCTCATATCTGTGCTGTTTTCTATAAGAAATAAAACAAAATTTTAATTTATTGACTTTATTTCTGCACTATGTTACTCCACAATCAGATTTTGAGATGCAAACATTAACAATTATTTGTGTTTCTTGTTAAGTTTGATCTAAACTCATTTTTTTCCATTTGAGGGAAAAATCTGATTTACTCTATTTATTACAACGAGGAATCTAAAAACCAAAAAGCAAGACAAGAATTGTAGGATCATATTGCTTATTCCATGGATTTTGAAGGATTTCTTATTTTCCTTTTTTCCTAAGATACAGTTGATCTATAGCATCGTTTTAGTTTTAGCTATACAACATGTGATATTACCTGTATGTATTATATAATATTTGGAGTTAACACCCACTAGCACACATGTTTTCACTTTTCTATACTCACAGAGAACTTTTATTATCTATCCTCTCAATCTTTATATATAAATATCCTTTGTTTTCATGTTATGCGATGTCCATCTAAACTATTCATTCTGCAGATTACTAAAATAACAGAATTTGTAAGACTTTTGTGTCTTTTCTAATACTTTAATGCTTAAACATTATTAAGATGAAGATAAAGAGAATCCCTGCACATATGTATAAACTCCCAGTCATCAATTCAGAGCGTGGAAGTGAACTGAACTGGGGGAAGAGGCTGGATGTCTACACATGTTTCTGAGAAGACTCCACACACTGGGGAGTGTCAGCAAGTTGGAAGAGAAGTTGAACCAAGTCCAGGTCAGGGATGAGGACCAGATTTCTCTGCCCCTCAAGTTTTGCAGGAGATTATTTCAAAATGATGGAAAGTGAATGGAATTGTTGTTTTTTTAACTTTTTATATTGAAAACTATTTTAGGATCAGTTTTAGATTTACAAAATATTGAGTGGAAGGTATAAACTTTGCTACCACCGTTTCCCCATAGGGGAGTAGTTTCTACCATTCTCAATGTCACTGACCCAGCATATTAACCTAAAGTCCATAGTTTACTTTAGGGATCATGCTGGTGGTATGTATTTTATAGGTTTAGATACATATATGATGACATCCATCTGTCGTTAAATGACATACAAAGTGTTTCTATGTCTGAAAATTACAGTAAGTTCTCATTTAACATCGTTATTATGTTCTTGAAATCCTTGAGTTTAAGGTAAAGAGCTACAAAGAATACAACTTGACCATAGGTGAATGGATACAAACAAGAAATAGGAATTAGCAAGAGTTGAAAGTTCCTATAGCACTATTTCATTACAAAAATATCACCACACATTAAGACTCAAAACATTTCTTATATTAATCAATCATTTATATTCATCAATCCATTCATTTATCAACTCTCTTATTCCAATTCAGTATCGCTGGTGATTCAAATCTTCTCAGCTCAAGGATCAAGAAAGACACTAGGCCTGGACAGAGCATCCTTCCACCACAGAGCATGTCACACCCACAGCCACATTCACTCAGGCTGGGATCACTGAGATGTGGAACCAAGAACAACCATACAGAGCAAGTACAGACTACCTTCTACCACTCAGCAGACCTCTCTGACAGTGGTCTCCACTGTAAATTGATATTTTTTCATCAGCAGCAGTCATGTGGAACAAAGTTGAATAAAGCAATATCACTCAAGGTGTTCTCTACTTTATAAATTCCCCCCACCTGCCCAACCTCCCCATCGCCACTAATATTTTTACTAAAAACTGCAGTATTTATCAAACTGGCTTCTTTCACTTAGTCAGTATCTAAATTCCATCTATGTCTTCTTGATAGTTCATTTCTTTTTAGCTCTGAATAGCATACCATCATCTAACTATACCACAGTCTCCCAAAGAACTTGGCTGCTTCCAAACTTGGCAATGATGAGAAAAGCAACTCTAAACATTCTTGTCTAAGTTTTTGTGTGGAGATAAGTTTTTAACTGATGCGGGTAAATATCAAGGAGTGCAACTGCAGAATTAATTACAGGGTCAAAAGTCTATTTGGTACTATAAGAAAGTTCAAGACTGTCTTCCAAAGAAACAGTAACAGTTCATATACCCAGCAGCAATGTACAAGAGTTTCTGTTGCTCAGCCTCCTCAGTTTTTTGTGTTGTTAGCACGCCTGATATTGACCATGTTGATAGTTGAGTAGCACCATTTTCTTGTTTCGGTTTGCATTTCTGCAATGACATCTGCTTTGAAGCATCTTTTCATATATTTTCCATCTCTATCTTTTTTGGTGAGATGTCTCTTTTAGTATTTAAATGATTATTAAATTGATTGAAAAAAAAGAAAAAATTGATTGGTTTGTTTACTTATTAAATTGTAAGAATTAGCTGTACAATTTGCATTATTTTCCTTCATCATATGTCTTTGTACCTATTTTCTCTTAGTTTACGTGATTTACTTATAATCCTCCTGATAACTGTCTTTCACAGAACAGAAGTTTATAATTTTAATACAATTCAGCTTATTAATTGTTTCTTTCATGGAATGTGACTTTGGTATTATGTCTAATAAGATGCCAGCGTATTCAAGTTCAGCTAAATTTTTGCTTATATCATCTACCAGGAGATTTATAATTTCACATTTCTCCTTTATATCTATGACTGTGTTGGAGATAGATTTTTGATGTAAGGTCTATGTCTAGATTCATGCTTTGGCTTGTGGATTTCCTATTTTAGCTCTCTTTCTAGACTGTCTTTACTGCAATGTCTTTGCTCCTTTGTAAAATATCATCTGGATACAGAAATTCAGGATATATTTTGATTCCGTAGATATATTTTATATTCTTTTATCAGTACCACAATTTCTTGACTACTATTGCTGCATAGTAAGTTTTGAAATTGGGTCATGTTTGTTCTTCTCCTTCAAACCCATTCTGGCTCTTTCTTCCAAATTTTAGAGTCAGTTTTTCAGTACCCACAGAAATAGCTTACTGTGATATTTGATTTAAATTATATTGAACCTATAGCACAAGCTGAAAAGAACTGGAATCTTGAAAAGATCAAGTCTCCTATTCATAAATGTGAACTATATCTCCAACTACATCGCCATTAAAATTATTTAGTTTTCTCATATTAATCTTGTACATATCCTAGTAGATGCATGAGTACTTCATTTTGATGTGGAGGTAATAAGTAAATAGGATTGTGATTTATGCTCAGATTCCACTTGTTCATTTTTGGTTTATAGGGAATCACTCGAGTTTTGTATATTATCCTTGAGTCTTGCCACATTGTTCTCAGTAGTTTGTTTGTTTGTTTGTTTGTTTTGTTTTATTCCAGGAGTTGCTTTCATGGCAATTGATTCTTTTGTATTTTCTATTCAGACAATCATATCATCTGTGAAAAATGAACCTTTATATTCTCCTTCCCAGTCTGAACAGATTGTATTTCCTTTTCTCATTTATAACACTAACAAGGAATTCCAATATAATATTGAAACTACCTGTGAGAAAACACTTTCATTGTTTTATACTTAATTTTATTTTTGAATTTCTCAACATTAAGTATGATGTTAGCTATAATGTACATAAGCTTACATTTTTGTTGATGGTCCTTATCAAATTGAGAATGTTGCTCTCTCTTCCTATCTTACTGAGAATTTTAGTTTCATGAGCAGGTGCTGGAGTTTATCAAATGTTTTCTCTGCATCTATTGGTATGATTGTGTGATTCTTCTTAGTTTGCTGATGTGATGGATTACAAAATGTCCTTTGTAGTATTGATCAGTCTTGCATATAGGGAGATAAATCCCACTTGGTTGTGGTGTATAATTTTTTAAATCTTTTTTTGATTTTATTTTCTACCACTAAGTTGAGAATTTTTGTATCTATATTCATGGTAGATGCTGCTAATGGGAGTTTTCTTCTCTTAAGCTGTTTTTTAACCTGGTTTTGGTATTAGGGTACTACTGATCTCCTAACACGATTTAGGAAGTATCTTCTCTGCTACTGTCTTTGAAGGGCTTGCAGAAATTTGGTGTAATTTCTTCCTTCAGGGTTTGTTAGAAATAACCTGTTAGTATACCTGAGCCTGCTGTTATCTGTTACGGAAAGTTATTAATTACTAGTTGAATTTCTTCACTGAATGTAGGTCTATTCAGATCACTGATTTCTTCTTAAGTACTTAGAAGTGAATTTGTTCAGTTCATCTAGGATTTCAAAGCATAGTTTTTAATTCTCAGCATCAATAAATCTAATGGTTAAATTTTGTATACTTAGAAAACCTCTGCTGAACTACAAATATCTAGAACATAACTTTGGTAATTATACCATTATCAATATTTATATTTGTACAGTTAAGTGTTTTTGTTTGTTAACTTAGCTTTAAAAATATATAAGCTGGGCATGGTGGTCTGCATCTGTAATCCCATCTACTTGGGAGGCTGAGGCTAGGAATCACTTGAGTCTGTGGGTTCAAGACTACCTCGAACAACACAGTAAGACCTAGTCTCTAAAAAAATACAAATAATAAAAATATATAGTTATTATCTTGAAAGAAGAATGAATAAATTTATGGTAAATTGTTTAGTATTTTTGCCCAAGGTGAAGATGATCTGGAAAATGAAAGTATCCAGCATCCCAGAAAAGTAGTTAGGAAACTCAAAATATTAAGTAGATTTGTCTAAGAGTTGTGAAATCAGACGTATATGGAGTCTATACTAGCAAGAAAATAAACCTTTTTTTGTTTAAAGTGGGTTTCACTATGGCCTTGACCAAGTCATGTCATGTAAACATTGTTTCCTCATGAAGAAAATAATAACAACAATAATTAGGGGCTAATGAAAATTCAGATGAGGAACTGTGATATTCCTGCTCTGGTACTATAAATTCTATTCAGCAATATTTTCGGCGGAATCTTCATCTATGAAATAAAGCAAGAGACAATGAACTATAGAAATGTGCATGGATTAATAGCAACCAACTTTAAATTGGTTCTCCTTTGAGTTCTACTCTGATATGGGGAAAACCTGTTATACTGTTTCCTTGATGTTTTGCAGCAGATGACACACTTGTCAAGTACTCATCAGCTTGTTAGGTGGAAGGAACCTAAACTAAGCACCTTCGATAACAAAGCATCCTTTCCATCCCTTTGAGGTGATAAGTTCCTGGAAGCCATTGATGATATAGGGATCTTTCTGAAGAAAATAACTCCAGTAAACATCCTCTGGCTTCTCATATTTAAGAAACAACAACAACAAAACAAGTCAGAAAAAAACAAAGAAG
Organism: Uropsilus gracilis; assembly: GCA_004024945.1. NCBI lineage: Eukaryota > Metazoa > Chordata > Mammalia > Eulipotyphla > Talpidae > Uropsilus > Uropsilus gracilis. Next base: position 40,980 of record PVHY01003059.1, read on the forward strand.
TATGTTCAAACACTGTCTTTATGGAAGCAGATGGTGACTGATCATTGGTATTTTCTAAATGAGGAATCATTAGGAACACATAGCTGGGACTAGATCATGCAGAGCTGCCTAAATTCAACCTGGCAGCAAATTTAGCCACAAATGCAGGCCAGTTGAGAGTCCAGGCAGGCATCACTTAATCTAACATATCTATTCCTTTAAAGGGCTTTGCTTTTGTTATTTTTGACATAAAAAAGTGTTTTTCTTTTGAAATAATTAAAGGAAAAGGAAGTCTAAGGAGAGACTGAGTGACATCCAATATTCCCTAATACCTCCCTGTGGCTTGAGGTAATTGGTCTGCTTAATTAAGGAGGGTTCTGGGTCCATCATCGACCAGGGCCTGACCCGAGGGTGGAAGCAGTGGGCTGTAACCTGACCGAGCCCAGGTGTGTGCCTGCAGGTCACATGCTGGGAAAGCATGTGGCCCCTGCAAGCCTTTACCAAGCTGAGCCATGCCTTTCAGGTTTGTCTCTGGGGTCTATGTCCCCCCATGCTTACGCAGGCCAGCTTCGTCTATGTTACAGTTTCAAGAAGTGCAGAGGGAAGTGCAGAGGGTTAAGATACTTGTTTGAGTCTCTAGAGTTGGTAGGAAAGAATAAACCTCATCTCCCCTGACTTCTAGTCACCACTTTGTATGGTACAGAAGTGTCATTTTCTATGCATATTTGCACTAATCCACTAGTGCCACTTATTTAAAAGAAGCACTTTCTTTTCTGTAGCAGACATTGTTTATTTTCCCCTCCCTCCTTTCCTTTCTTTTTCATTTTTTTCCTTCTCTCCCCCCCTTCCTTCTTTCTTTTCATCTATCTGCCCACCTGTTCATCTGTCACAGGCAAACATTCCTAACCTTTATTTTGTTCTAGGGAACATGGTCCTTGTGTGTCCAGCATGTTGTGGTGAAGAAAATTCTATGGCAGATGTGTGAAACTACTTAACATTTTTTATCTGATAGAAGGTATTTACTGCTAGACTAGGGAGAACCTAAAACCCTAACTACACACATATCAGTGGAAAAATATATTAAAGTATCTTCCCTATGGACTATCTTGTAGTTAATTATCCACTTATATAGCTCTCATAGTCACAAGCTATTAAACTTACATACAAAAAAACTATGAAAAAATTACTTCTTACTTGACACCAAGAGAGAAAATTCTGGTTTTGAATGTTTATGTATCAGACTATTTCAATCATTTGCAGTGCAGTGCTTTTTCATTTGTAGCTTAATTTTTTAAAAACATTCCAAAAACTGAGAGAGTTTTTGCCTAGGTTTTTACATAGTTGATTGCTCATTCATAGAAGACTGTGTAGATGTTTGTGGACATCCTTTCCCAGTGTCATCTGGATGTCTTGGGAGCATTGAGGTAGTGATACTGATTGACCCAAGTCCACTCAACATCCATGAGCTGTCAAGCTCAGCCATTTGCTAAGTGACCAAATGCTCGCATTCCTCTTTGTTGTGAGTTGTGGGCCTCTAGAAGATGTAACAGAGTGAATGAGTGCATTTGGGCCACTGAGCTTCAAGTGCATATTCATTTGCTATCTATGCAATTTAAGCAAGCTAATTAATGCTGAGTCTCAATTCATGTAAAAAGAGGAAATAAAAGTGAACACTCAACAGCATTGCTGGAAAGAGCTGAATGTTCTCACTCTCCAGTGGATGATTCAGTTTAGCATCTAGAATCATCTTGACTCTTGGTACCTGAACCCCTCCCCTTCATCTTGCTGCATCTGGGACATGTGTGTCTTTTGGAGGGAGGGCATTCAGTCCCATCATCCCTCTGTTATTCTTCTATGTGTTCTCTTCAGTGGCCTTTCATGTACCTTTTCTCCATTTTCTATTTTGAATTTTGCTTTTTTTTGTTGTTCCCAGGAGATCTTTTCTTCAGGCAGCAGTAACCCTTTAGAACATCTGCTGCTTCTGGTCAGTGAGCTGAGAAGTCCATGAGAAATATGGACTCGGTGAGCACTTTACATCTGTTTGTGTCCTCACTGACTTCTCAAAGACTCTGTTTTGGCCACCAAGAATGTTATGGCAGTAGCCTTCCATAAAGCCCCATGCTCCCCAAATGTAACTATGCTCTATTTTATCAACACAGGCTGTTCCCCAGATTCCTAGTGTATCCAGGCAACTGAGTTTGGCGATAGTGAAAGGACTGAGTTGGGGCTTATGAGTCTGTTGTAAGAACAGCTTTCAAGCAGAGGTGGTTTCTTTCCTTTTGTCGCTATTCTGAACCTTTCTACCCAAGGTGGAATGCCAGGTTTAGGTCTCCAGATATTCCAAAATGTTACTCAAATTTGTCTGTCACATTTTTTTGCATAAAACTTTGAACACCATTTTTCTTATCACTGAAACTCTGCTTGTTCAAATCAGAGGCAGCTTAATCACAGTATTATTTAATGGCTTTGTTTTTAATTTTGTGTGTACACTATCTTTGGTCTCATAAACCAAGAGGCTAAGATTTTAGTTACACATTTCTCAGCCTTTCGGTACATGACACAGAAAATTTGATCAATTAATGATTTTAATCATAAACAGATACTGAGGTCCTTGTAGCCTTGGTTTCTGAGACTACACGAATATCAGGATACACTAGCAAAGGTTCTTCGGAAGAAAGTTGTCCTGGTAAGGCTATGAAATGACAGGATAAATAAAGTGGGACAGTTTTTTTTTTTTAATATAAATCTTGCATTTCCTGAATGATAAGTCCACAGAACTCCTTTTTGGTACTATGCTTTGTGGTACTGATGCTTCAAGGAAAATCTCAGGGATGTAGCAAACTCAAACAGTTTCAGATGTAGAACATCATCTCATGATACCTGGGACAAGCACCAGACAGAAAAAGAACAGAATGTATTGAGATACACAGATGAAAGGAAGCTTAAGGAAACTATTTTTGAGCAGATTCAATTTAGATAAACTTTGACATTGGGACATGATTTCCTTGTCTTAGTTAATGATAACAGCAAATACAAATACAAAACAAACACAAATACAGAACATGCTCCTAGAAAGTAAGTGGTATAACCCTGATTAACTCTAAGATGACTTTGAATTAGACTTAGTTTTCTCTCTATATTTTTTAAAGAATGAACTCAGCACTTTTCTCATAAACATGTACAAGAGGTCTTCAGTTGGTCTTATAAGAAATTATTAGACCCCAATCAGTTCAGATAATCTGGGCTTTGAACTCCATTCCCAGAGGAAACAAATCCAGAAAAAAATGTATGTTTCATTCCTATCTTGAAACTAAGTGAATCTTGATGGGGTAATTGTACATTCCACTGATAGAAACATGTATTTTAGTTTGTTATTTAAGCAGCAAAGTTAAAATAAATTCAATAAAAACTAGCAGTAGTCATCTTCAAATATTTATGCAAAATTCTAATGCTTATTTAATTCAGTGGAGTGAATTCTATGAGAGGCAAGACCAAGTTAGGCTAGGTGTTTCTGTTCTTCAAATTAATACAGAGATATTTCATAGTCGGCTGAATTATAGTGAGAATATAGTATACTTGTTTTCATTGGAATGCCCCAAATTCCACGATGTCAAAAACCTCCCCAGTCAAATAAGAGAAATTAACAAGGAAACCAACATCCTGTTTGGAGAAAGGCCCTTTGCATGATAGTAAAACAACAAACTGCTTTTTCTTCTTCTTTTTTTTTTTTTTTCTGGAAAAAAACAGGCAGCTCATTGGAAGAAGCAATGAGATTATCTTCTCACCATTTTAATACTGAATATTCTGAATCGTAGTAATACTGTGTGCATTCCCTGTCTGCTTTCTATTCTTTGTCTGGTAGCAAGGCTTCTTTTTTTCTTAATGAAATTCCTAGTAATATTACCCACTGTTCAAGAATAAGAAAGAGTCAGGACCTATACCTCATTCAAGGATGGGTAGCATCTACACTAATAACATTTTCAAATAAGAAATTTGAATCTTTTAGAGAATCTGTAAAGAAACTAAGAGCAGATTCTTAGTTGGGTGGGAAGTACTCTAAAAGTGTGTACTTCAGCTCCCAGGCCACTGATTGACACATCAGAGATGCTCTTTCTTCCTTTGCTTTGATGGTATTTCAAGAATCTAGTTAGACAACCTTTGGGGTTTTTCATCTGCCCTAGTTCTGTCATTTCAGATGAATCATGACAGCATCACCCAATCAAACGAACAGTCCATCCTGACTGTCTTTCAGCATCTGTGCCCACTTGCGGCCTATAAATACATCCTGGACATCATCAGCCCTACCCTGCCTACGACTCACTAGGCACCAGGCACCACGGCCTGTACCCAATGGAATCTTGCCACTTCGGAGTTATTCCTGAGCATCCAAAATAGCGAGTTAGTCTTTGACTGGGATTTCTGCCTGACAAAATATAGCCTATGTCTATGGAACTCTTCCCCACCCAGGAAAACATGCTGTATAATCTTTGTCATTTATACGATGCAATGCCAACTTGCAGGAAGAGAGAGTCGCGCATGGCAGGGTAATGGGCACCTCGGTGGGCATAGGCTAGTGTAGAGGGGGAAGGGAGATTAGGTTCAGAGCACGCTTATCCCCAGGCACTGCCTCTCCATCAGCCTCACTTCTTCCAGTTTAATGTCAGGAGCTCTGGAACCTGCCAACCCATCTGGCATGGCACTGGCTGCTAGTCCCTTCTGCACTTATTCTGGGCTGTCTTCCCTGTCTGCTTCCTGATAGACTTTCTCCCTTACACTTGCCATTCCCAGCAGCATGGCAGGCATGCTGGTTCCTTGCTGGCCAGGGTTCTATAGCTGTGAGCCTGTTCTAATCCCTGACTGCTGTGGCTTCCCTACAGCCAGTGTTCAGGCAGTCAAGGGGACACATTCATCTGGACAAGTTCAATTTACTTGAGCTTGAACCCAACTTCCAGCTCATACCCCTTCAGCGATCATTTTGAACATTTCCCAACTATTCTCCTTGCACGACCCATACGGTGACAAAGTTATCATACCAGAAACAGAGGAAATAGACATCAGCTTCCATTAGTCCTCATGCACCACCCAGCCATTTGTCCAAGGTGTTTTTGTCACTGTCTTTTTCTAGAAACCACAAGTCTTCAAGAGAAGCAATTTTCAGCCTTCTTCTCTCACGCTGCACAAACATTTTGCAAACTGTTTCTCATTCCCTCTGGAAGATGTTCTCTTGTCTCCAGGAATCTTCTAGGTTTGGTCTCCTCTGTCCTATGGTTAGGGGACCCCGACCTTGCAATTATGAGTGTGGCAAGGCCTACACTTACACCAACCCCTCTCCCTCACATCCATGGGGGAGGCTCTCTGGCCAAGAAAGGGTGGACAGAGCTGGGTGTTGTCTTCTCAGGAAAACTGCCTGTAATCAGCTCCTCTGATGTCATTCTAGCACAGGCCCCAGACTGGGTTCTCTCTGTCTACCCACCTGGCTTGGTCCATATTGGCACTGCCTGCTATTCAGAGGGCTTTCTTTCTCCTCTCCCCTTTTCTTTTTCTCTTCCCTCAATACATGGCTTGCTGAGACTAAAGCAAGAGGTCTAGATGGAGAAACCACAGACATCTTTTCAGATTCAAAAAAGAAAAGCAAAGTCCAGGCTGGCTGACTAGAATGGTGGCCACCAAGTCAGGCTGGCATAATAATTCTCTCCTGCCCTTCTCGCCATTCCTCCCCTTCTCTCCTCTGCCCTTGCTTTCCACTCCCATCTCTCTTTTCCCCAGCCTCTGGCTTTCTCTTCTTTCTTCCTCCTGCTTCTCTTCCTCCTCTCCCTCCCTTGAAATGAACTTCTTCACTCACATATTAAGGCCTTGCCGGCTGCAGTCACCCAGGCTTCCGATAAGCAGCTGAGATGTTCGCCTGGCACCACTGCAACTGGATGTCATCAGGACCAGCAAAGTTGTGGGCCCTGCGCCAAAGACTGGTTCAGCTCGTAGGTGTTGAAAGCACCTACCTCAGTGCTTCCAAGTGCAGGTCAAAGGGATTCAAAGTCATGAGCTGGGCAGCATCCCAGGAAATGGACAATTCGGGAAGACCTCAGTGGCCCCGTCCCTCCTGCCCCCTGCCCCTCTCACACTCCCCTCTTCCCCTCTTGCCACACTCCCCCCACATTTTTGAAGAGACCTGCTTCCTCCTTGAGTGCACTCTGACTCCCAACCTGAAAGTCTCCAGGCAGATTGAGGGTTATTCATGCTGAGGTAGCTGCTCTCCTGTGAGGTCAGTTCACATCTCCAGACTGGTCAATAACCTGGAAGCCAGATGCAGCAAGATGATGTCAGTCTAAAAGCCTTTGGGTCCAGACTTCCCTTCTAAGGCTATTTCAGCCTCCTGGTGCCATGTGCCCTTTGGCATGTAAGTGGTATTTTCAAAGACAAACAAACAAAGTGGACACTCCCTCGGTGGTAAGGCCAGATTTTATCAGCAATAAACCGCGGCGGCTGGGAACAGGGTTCACTTTGAACTGAACCAACTCAATTGGTGTGAGGGGATGGGGTCTTGTAAGGGGTCGTGATAGACTAGCAAAGGGCGTGAGGGACATTCTTGGGGGCAGAGGAGGAAGCCATTGCAACCAGGGGGAGGAGGACTGGTCCATACAACACCCATCTGGTCTTCCTAACTTGTATTTATGGATGCAAGGGTCCTGCACCCCCACAAAGGCTGGGAGACAGGACCTCCACCATGGGATGGGGGGGTGTGTGCACAGGGAAAAATTTATTGGGGAGGCCTTTGGGCTTTTCAGGCAGGTGATTTAGGGAGGCTGGTCAGCCTAACCATGCAGTCTTGGGCTGTGACAAGCTATGTGGAGTATTTTGTTCAATTCTTTATTAAGCCAAGCCTGGAACCCAGTGTGGTGGATCTGGGGTGCCTGGCTAGAAGTAGCAGGGGATCTTTGTCAGTAGTTCAGGGGTCTGCTGTGTTCATTTTATTAACTAGCACTAAGTGAAAATATCTGCCTGCAAATTTTAGACCAGAGATTAGTCAAAAGGAATAAAACAAAAACAGAAACAAGCCATACTGTATGCTGTGATTCTCAGATGTCTCTGATGAGGTATGGATCAGCTATTGATAGCAATTAGGGGGAACCTTTCAAGAATATAGATTTTCATGATGTAAAGGATGTAAAGGGGAATACTGCACTCAGAGCAAATATCCTTCATTGAGATGAGCCTGTTTATCACACATGGGTGCAACCCAAGGAAGAGGTTTCCTATACGTCAAAAACTAAAAGGAGAGAACAGCCTGCTACCTGCTCATCTAAGTGAACTGAGGGGATGAACTCACAGAGGAGAAAAGGTCTGGATGGAAAATAGAGGTGAAGTCTTGGGCTTGCTCCAAGCCTTCTGCCTTTGTTCCTCTTTCTACAAAATCTTCATTGAAGAGATTAACATGTTGTATTTCCATATGCTTGAGCATTTTGGAGTGCTATTAAGGATGTCCACAGAAAACGTAGGTCATGCTGACTATTTAGACTGTGGTTGCCAGGCCATATTTTTGGAACCTCACTTCTGTTTTTGCGAGCTAAAAGTTTGCAGGTGGTAAGGTGGTAGATGCTAATATCACAACGTGAATAGGAGCCAATTAACCAACAACCACATTTTATGAGGTTGCAACCACCTAATTGTTTTGTGTCTGCAGCTAATTATTTCTGGGAGATATTTCTGCATATGGAAAAGGAGTCTGGTATTATAATTGAGTGCACTTCAAAACAAAAGTTCTGCTGTAAGTACATCAAGGGCAAGGATCACAGCTTCTCGATGTTTCACAAACTTCCACAAATCACTTTGGGCCCCTGGATTCTAAATGAATATCAACTGCTAATGGCGACATGATTCTGAAATTTGGAAAACAAATCGAAGCATTGGCTGCAGTGAATAATAACCAAGATATGAAGCAGCAGTGGAATTCTGCGAGGTTGGTGTTGCTATTAACTCATTAAGTCTTTTTTTTTTCTTTAGGTTCAATGGATTTTTGAGGAGGGAAGAAGCAGATAGAAGTCATCTATTCTGATACCTACATCATACAACTTGAAAATGATGGTCCAATGTGACTAACCCAAATTCTTGTGATACCCCAAAGTACACAGTGTCTAAACTAGCACTAATACTAAACTAGTACCCCACACAATAGTCCAGTACTTCCCTGAGTTCCTCTTTAAGGTGCTAGCAGCAACTTATGTCAATGGAAAACACGCACACCAGAAGTAAGGGAGAGTTAACAAGTTAATTTTGTGGCAGGAGGCTAACACATTCTAATAAATTGGTCTGTCCAGGCGAAGTACTGGGCAGAGTATATAGTTTTATGCAGATAGATTTTATTTTTGTTATTATTGCAGCTGTGCATTGATATTTTAATGCAAGTTTTTATTGAGTTATGCCCTGAGGCTTTTTAAATTGAGGGTTCAATTATTTCTAAAATCTAATAATTAAGTAAATTAATGAGCCTCGTCAAAAATCTGGCAACCTGACTATAAGGATTAGACACAAGAAATATTAACAAGAGGGAGTTTTTTTCCCCCTTCTTTATAGGAAGATCTTTTAAAGTCATTTAGACTATATTTTATGGAAGTAAATGAAGTCTGACAGAGAGGCTTACAAGTGAACCAGTGCACAGATGTGGATAAAGGCAGAACTTAACCAGCGACACAGGTGGACGGGGCTGATGCTGCCTGCTAGCTTGGTGCCCTCTTTCCAAAGCAATTTTTAGTCTCTGGAAGTAAGACCTCTAGAAATAGAGTAAAGCATCACTGTGCTAGAATTCCATCGCTTGAAGACAATGGTTGGTAGATAGTGATATGCTCAAAAGAAAGTGAACACATTGGCCTCTCAACTGCCATAGATGAAGCCAAGTGCAAGACACTGGGCACCATTGATGGGCCTACAAAGAATCATGCTAGGGGAAGTAAACCAGAAAGAAAAAGAGAAACACCGGATAATCTACCTTATACAAGAGATACATGGGAAACAAACAAAGGGACTAGAAAAAGTTGAAAGTAACAAGCTGACAATAAGAACTAAAGAATACCACAAGGGAGAGAATGGGAGGGAGGGCGAAATCAGGGGAGGGTTGAGGACAGGAGACCAGAATGACTATTCACCACTACTGATATCAGCTCAAAAAGGGGCAGAGGCTACCAACCATCAAGCCACATTCAAAATGCAGCTTCTGCTACCCAGGTTCCCTCAGGTTTGTACCACCCTCCAAATCTGAGGCAGGCACTGGGAAGTCTAGTCTTTCTCTAGTGTCTTCTCTTTGATTCTTCTCCAGTGTTCTGCACTGTTACGCTTCTCCAAGGCTCTTCAAACTTCTCCCACAATTGCTGAGGCACAAATCAGCTTTCCGTATCCCTGGCCATCTCCGGGTACCAGCTAATGATGCCACCTTGCTGCGGTGCCACACTCTCCACACCAGCCACTCTTCTGCTGGCCACCATGGCTCCTTGCCACCTCCAGCTCACTCTTCCAGGGGACTTCCCCTGGCCAGGCCACATGGGCCTGTTTTCTCAGTCCACCATTCTCATCTCTTTCTCTCCTTTCCTCCCCTTTTTTCTATCCTTGCTCCTTCCTTTTATCTGCCTTTTGGCATTTCTCGCTTCATCTCGTGTGTCTTTCTCTCAGACTCCATGCACCAGGGTATTTTGGTGCTGATACAATTTTCAACTGTGTCACTGTGTCACAACTAGGTACTGGATGAAACTTCTCCACCTGCTTAGAGAGGCTCACTTGCTGATATGGAACAGTCATTGAGAATGCACTAAAGGTGTATTGTTTTGATTCTCAGACTCTTCTGCTCTGTTGCTGTTCTGTAGGTGATACCTAGTCCTCACCACGGGTCCAGAGATTGGCTTTCTACATTCAGTCTGAGAGAGGAAGCTACTTCTCTTGGGTGACTGAGACCTTCAGGTTTTCGTTTAAATTCCTTCCCACGCCAGACATTTTACTTTGTTCTGAGAAAGTGCCTGGGTTTGGGGTTTGGCTACTTACACACTCCTGTGCTTTCATTGACCTGGTCTGGTGCCATTTTCTCACAAGCTCCTCCTCACCTGGCCTCCACAGCATCCTTCATCTTGGTGTCCCTTTAGATGCTTCTTGCTCAAGCTGCAGGATCCTCTGCGGTGCTCATTTTGCTGATTCATAACTGGAATATGAACTCATGTCAGGACAAGAAGAGACAAGCTTGCATTGTGTGGTGACCCCAGGTTTCCAGCAGAAAGAATTTGTTTTCTAGGTTTGAAAGCAAGGTGACTTTTTTTTGCATTTTTATTTATTTTTAATACAGTTTATTGTTTATGATGTTATTTATTTTCTTTTCCATCATTATTTTACTTATAAAAAGTAGATATTTTCAAAATAAATTTCTAGGCTTGCTTTTATTGAGTCCTTAGCTTGGTTTCCCCATATGCCACACACAAAAGATACCATCCACTGTTTCTCTTTCTCCTTCTATCTTATTCCACGTAGCATCATCCTCTCCTGCTCCATTCAGTATTGACCAAGGGAAAGTGGTGGAGGGGTGAGAACAAAGAAGAAAGGGGGGCTGTGGTGAATTGGTGGTGGGTGTACCTTGGGGTCACATCTGGGGAGACCTTATACTTTCAAAATACCAACAGTAGCGTAAGCCAATGTTACCTCAATACAAAATGAATTAATTAAAAATATAAAGATAGAAAAATTCCCGCATAGTGTTTTTCTCTCTGACCCTCTCTCCATCTCATGGCACAGTGTAGTGTGTTACCACAACATAAAGGTTTAGAAGAAGATTGCCAGGCCATGGGTGACTTGCTTAAGCTCCCTCAGCAAGTAAAGGCAGGCCTGGAACAAGTACAGTAATCCCATGGCAAAGCCCATGCTCTGTCCATGATAATCCTCACTTCCCACTATTTCACACTCCAGATCATGATACATTTTTTTTACAAAGACAGTGAAAACGACAGTAGGACTCTTTATGAACCAGAATCTGGTATTTTCCAGGTGTGTTCATTATTCACACAGGGCATAGTTATTAAAACCAGTGTTCCAGGACCTTCTAAAGTTTAAAAGCTCTTACAGTTTTTACTTAATTCCTTACTAAACAAAGTCTGCTTTGTTCTGGACATTCCAGTTGAATAAAGCTAATGAAATGGAAAATATTTCCATAAGCAAACTAAATGATGAAACCAGGGAAGAAGGTAAAAGCTTTACATGTAGTAGAGTGGAAACCTTAAGATATACGTGTAGACACACCACAAAGCTAAGAAGGACATTGGCATATGGGCTTTCTCTGCTGTCCTACTATGTACAACAGTGGCTGGGCAACATATGTTGAGCTGAGACACGGGATATACGTAGGCATAGCATGACCACTATTGTAGCAAAAGTTCTCAATCTAATTGAGGAAATCTCCCAAATGGAAGAGAAAAGATGATGAAAGAAGGTCATACCCTTCAAGTCAGTTGCATTTCACAAGCTATGTTATTTGGACCATATTGTTGCATTCCTATTCTCTGATCCCAGAATGCCTCACTTGTCAAATAGTTAGAGTGATACTTACTCCATCAGTTTTTATGTGAAATTGTCTTGCATGTAAAGATATTTAATAAGCAATCCCCAGTGTTTACATTGGTGAGCACAGCGAGTGTGTGTGTGAATATGTTCATGTTTTTCAAAATCAACATGCACTGGAGAAAGGAGACCATTTATTTTATTTATTTATGTATGTATGTATGTATTTATTTATTTGTTTGTTTGTTTGTTTACTTGCTTATTTGTTTATTTTTGCCCTCACATGAGGATAATGTAGCTGCAATTTTATTGCTCAATGTTGCCTTTCCACTTATTAGGAGAAATGGTACATCATCTTCTCTCACATGTAGGCATATCACTCCTAGGACCTACAGGGAAACATAGGTTCCCAGGTGATTTTTTTTTTTTGAAACATAACAAAGGAATATAGTAAATGTTTGAAAGAAGAAGTTATCCCAAAGATCCATGCAAAACTTACGCTCGTTTGGTTGACTCAGTGATTATACCAGCATGTGCTGGTCACTGCTTATTTTAAACCAGTAATTATTTTATTTCAATGTTTAAGTGTAACGTGAGTGAAGGAAAAGTCCTGGTAAGACATTCACGAACATTAACTTCTTGTCTCCACTGATTAGAGTTGCTCTTGGCTCATAACACCTTGATTTGATATGCAATTCATATTATAAAGTTAACATATTTGATAACTGGTTTTGTAATTTAGGCAGGGCAGGATGAATACTATTTCTTGCAGTGAAACTATTTAGCTAGAAAAATAAAGAGCCCCCAACATCATTATAGATTATGTCAAAAGTAGTTTACTTTTCCTACAAATAATACCCATATAAGTAAAAGCCTTATTTTAAAGATCACTATCTTCCAGAATATGTTTTTATATTTTCTAAGAGAAAACAGGTTAGTGTTGTGTTGGCCATTATTTTGTAGATGGAACATCAAAAACACTGGCTATACATAAAAGGCTGGATAAGTGAATTTCAGTAAAATTTAAAAGGTCTGGTTCATCAAGTCAAGCCACAGTGAGAAGATCAGAAACTACATAGTTGCTAAAAAACACATTTCCAGACCATGTAACGAAATTCTGCACATTAAAACGATAAAGATAGACAAATGTAGTAATTGGGGAAAGATTTTAGCAGCTACTTCACAAAAAAAGAAATCTAACTAGTAACACGATATGAAAAGACACTCAATAGATTTAATCCCCAGGAGAACACAAATTGAAAGGCCCATGTGAGCTCACAACACAATTGTGTGTGTGTTAAAAATACAACCCAAGCAGCCAGTAATCAGTTGACACTGTCACTGGATAAATTAATTATTTATGTATATATTTATTTATATGTATATATATATATATGTGTGTGTGAGTGGATAGTTGAACAACCAGAATCTCTGTACTCTAATGGTGGAACTGTTTTGGGGTAACCACTTTTTTGTGTGTATGTCAATATTTACTATGATACAGCATAGTCAATGCTACATGAGCTTGCAACTCTCATCCTAAAAATTCACCCAAGAAAAAGTGTAAATCTAGTCTCAGAGACCACAGCATTCCCAGATTATTCAAAATAGCCCCCAAAACAGTGGGATGGACAAAATACAATGTGTTATTTCAGCTATTAGAAGCAAGAGTGCATTTCTGTGTCCAGCAGCATGAATGATCTCCAAACACATTGAGCGTAAGAAGTACGATCCCCATAGGCACATTCCAGGATGTGCTTAATTTAATTTAATTTATAGAACAGTCCACAACAGGCAAATCTGATCTAAGGTGGTTAGATTGAAAGAGGTTCTTATCAAGGACTTGACTGAGTAGTAAAATAGGGGGATTTCCAGAAGCTGAACATAATCTTCAACTATGCTTCTCAAGCTTCAGCATACATTTGGATCTCCTTGGAAGTCTTGTTGAAATGGAGATTCAGATTTAATTTAAAATCTCTAGCTGCAAACAAATATTCTGCATTTCTAACAAGCTTTTCGTTTGTGCAAAGGCTGCTGCTAAGTGAATCACATGCTTACCAGCTGCACTGAATATCTTCTGAAATGAAAATTTCATCCAACCATGTTTGTGATTCGTGCACTCTCTCTATATTAACACTATACTTCAATTCCAAGGTCTGCTTAGAATGAATGCCTCTTGGAATAATGGTACCTGAAGTTAAAATTTTTATCTATATTTAGTAAGTGACAGAGATAGTACATAGAAAGCATGGGTTTTCATGGAAAACAACAGACGCTAACCAAAAAACTTAAAACTTTAGCAATTGGAATTATATGGAGAATCATCTAGAACTAGAGGGAAAGCCTAAGGACATTGAGTTGCAGAAACAAAAACAAAAACAAAACAAAACATACTCAAACTCCATCATAGAGATCTGGAACCAGTAACTCAACAGACTTATCCATGAACCACTTCTGTAATAAATGACCTCAAACACTGTCTTTCTGACCCTCTCTGTTCACAGTTCAAATCCCAAGGAGGGTGTTAGTCTAAATCAGATGGCTTATCAATCAGGGGGAGACCAGACTTCCTGATTAACAGTCTCATCCAACTTGTCAATACTGGGTGAACCGGAAGGCAACAGGTGCAAGTTTTTAAAGGATAATTGGATAGAAGCTGAGTAGACAAAGACAGTGGTTCAGTCAAAAGAAGGATTTACCAAAGTGGCTTTCCAACTGTCAATGCCAGTTCTCATTTCTCCTTTTTCTTATTCTCTACTTGCTCCAGTAACTTCTCAAGCTTACTCTGAGCTCAGCTGTTTGATTCTGTGATCAAACATGTGCCTGTGTGTGAGTGCAAGGATGTGTGTGTGTGTGTGTGTGTATGTGTGTGTGTGAAGGCAAGGGAGAAGTGGCTTCAGACTGACACTTGTTTAGGAAAATAAAATGCATGGCTTCACACTGCTCACTCGATTCGCTCTAGGGCAGTTTGTACAATTCTGAAAAAAGCTTTAGGAGATAAAAATAGTAACAGTAAGAAACATTATCTATACTAGAAAGAGTAGGAATTTATCATAATTGCTATGATTGCTTCTAAAGGATTAAGTTGTGTCTGGGGTAAAACTGATCGCTGGCCGGGTATGTCTTTATCCCATGCCTTGAGTGCAAATAGGTTGCAGCTAGAGTTGCATTATATTTCTTGAAACTCTAGGGTAATGATGGAATCTAGTAGGTAACCTACACTGTTAGTTATCCCAGAAGTTATTAATTTGGAGTAATGGTCAACTACCTCTTTCCCACTGCTTAGGAAACTCAGAAAAGGGTTTTGGATCCATGTGGGTAGAAAGCACAGCATAGGCCTAAGATCATTATCATCCGTGACACATTCAGGTCAAGTTTCTTCCTCATTTTTTTAGTTTCAATGAACCAGGCACTGCTAATGAATGATTTCCATTGGATAATTTTGTTTTTTCTGTTTCAAGTTTCAAGTTGCTTGTCTGGATTTTATTAGCATTGCAGTGATTCACCCAAGAGGATTTTGTTTCTTAACTTGATTGGGAAAGGGACATTGGGAGGGTGACTGCCTTTGTGGGAAAGGAGATTTTTTTCACCCCATGATGATTGTGTGTGTGTGTGTGTGTGTGTGTGTGTAAGAAGCCTGAGAAGTGTAATTCCCATTTTCAGTTGACTCTTTTCTAGCTGCCTCAGACAAGTATCGCATCAATCCTGCAAGCATATTTGCTTGCAGAAAAAAAACTCATCACTGTTTTATGACTCAGGACAAGTTACTGCCATAAAGGCAAACATACTTTAGTGATATTTTGGAGAAGTGTCTGAAGTTCCACAGGAAACGAGAAACACTGGTTTTCAAAACAATTTTATTTCTTCCTATTTGTTTATATATAACTGTTGAGTTCGGTTAAGACTTTTCTCCTTCATTTTATCCTGTTCTTTCTCTTCTACATTTTATACTAATAAGTTCACTGTCTTGCATAATTCAAAACAATACCATGTGACTACAATGAAGTTGCCAAAATAGAACATACATGTAGTAGAAAAATGGTCTTTTTTTATCTGCTATCATCAGTATGTTTCTCTAACCAATGTCACAGCACTTTGAAAAAGAAAATTGGCTGCTGGGACATTGATGTGATGGACCTTGCTGTTCTCTCCCACCTCCTAAGTCTTCAACCTTGGTAAGTGTGGGTACTGTCTTTCCCTGAAACTCCAAGTCTATGTTCAGATGGGATGTGATTGAGTGGCACTTGATGTTGCAAAGTAAATTCTCTTCTATAACCTGAGCATCATCTGGGGCTAGGAATCATGTCTCTTGTTGAGTGAGCATTCAAGAGTTTTACCCTTTCATTAAACCAGGTGACTGTGTTTACTGAATTGAAATATTTCCTAATGAAATATCTGACAAAGCTGCTCATTATCCTCAGTTCACACCCATAAGGAGAGAGCAGACTAAAGCTCGTCATGTTGGGGTCACCTTAACCTATTTCATTGTTTACACAAGTAATTAAGGGTGGAGCTTGATAGATGTTGTGGTTTAAAACACGCAGGAAGGTCGTTCCTGTAAGTGTTTTTTGATATAATGACATCGTATTCAATATTTCTTCAAAACAAAACTATTTCAGTTCTGCCAGATGATGTCCAATGGTTACCATCACACACAGTTGAAAAGACCACAGGAATTGCAAGAGCATTCTGCGACAGTGTCTGGGATGGGGGGAATGGTCAACTCTGGTAGTTGGCCTCTGAGTTACCAAGATCTTATCTATGGCCATCGACAAAGGAAGTCAGGACTTGTGTACACCATCATCACCGTTTAATACTCAGTTCTGTAAAGCCCACAGTTGACAATGGTAGAAGCTTCATCATCAGTCAAAACCTGGCCTTCTCACTAGAAAGGAATGAAACAAAAAGAAAACTAGATTTCAATTATTGTTCTCAAAATGTCTCTGCTTGAATGTTCTTATATGACCTAAGGGCACCGTAGAAGAAAGTTCAGCAATGCTGTGAATGTCATATCTTACCATCACATACATACTTCATGGAATTGGGATGTTTCCATGGCCAGATATGGTGAGAGGCAGGGCAACATTTTTGGGGGGAGGAGGGAAGAGAAGGGAGGACATTACTGGAAATAGCCATGCTTTGAGCTTTTCA
>PVHY01003059.1:57729-114561 GCA_004024945.1 Uropsilus gracilis
AAAAAAAAAAAAAATCACACTTTCCCCATTACACTTTCCCCTCTGGCTTACACATTCCCTTTGAAAGAAATTTGGTTCCTGAAAATGCCAATTCTCATGATATAATGAAGACAAGAAGAGTTGCTAGTGTGTTTTGCACACTTGTCTCACTTATAACAGTGCCAGAGAATCCATGCTCTGGGAAGGGAAAGGAAAAGAATCTCAGATTGATCTAAATTCACTTAGAATTTCTTCAAGACTAGTGTTCCAAACATTAGTGAGTCTTTGAAGTACTTTTTTTCTGTGTTTGGAAAGGAAGGGGAGTGATAACAGGTCAGTTAGTAAGTCAGTAAGAACTTATTCGCTTCACTATCTGGCTTTATTACCATTTTTATTTCAAATATTTAGAACATGTAGAAGTATCCCTCAATGTAAACGCTTCTCCAGAGGTTTCTCATCACAAATGTTTTTGCTAATTTCATAACTTAGAAAAAGGGCACCTGTCTCCTTCTCCCCCAGCAAACACAAAGGACAGGGATAAATAAAAGCTGTTTTGCTCCAAGTAGTGTCACGTTTTTTTATTTTTCCAATCTGGATCTTGTTACCTTGATCTCTGTAGAAAGAAAGCATTTCTTATTGAAGTAGCTAAACCATGAACTTCACCATTTTTTTCTAACCCTATTAAGGTATGTGATATGCATAAAGTAACATTTCCCCAAACAAGTGACCATGAATCCGAGGTGTTTTCTGTGAATGTGTATTATATGGAAAAAGCATAATTGAGCTTTCTGGGGGCACAGGAGAAGGAGTAACTTCCACACTGTTTTGTTCTGTACACTAAGCTTTAAGACAAATATCTCTTTGTTTTTCTTCTTTAATATCCAATTCCAAGCTCACTAGGGAAGAGAGGAAAGGACTCCACAAAACATACTTTGTCTCAGCCAGAGCTATAACACAACCAAGACATACAACAAACTTTTCATGCTTCATTTTTTTCTTCATACTTCAGAAGACAACTGCCTTGGGGGCTGGCGGCTAATGGGCTGCAGAAGGCTGGGGTCATCGTTCAAATTCAGTAGCTCCCATGTGATGTCCAGTCGAAGATCAGTGATTCCAGAATAGCTCGCTTGTCTGAATCTGCTCACCACGCAGCCTCTTCCAGGAGTTGAAAGGCTCCTCCCCACCCCCTCCCACCCTTCCGCCTCCAGTGCCTTTTAAGAGAAAGACAAGGGTGACCCCGGTGGGCTAGACAATCCTACATCAAGGTGAATTCTTGATAACCAACTCTCTTCCCCCTTATCCCTTGTAAACATGCTAATTGAAAGAAACTTGTTTTTGAAGATCAAGGGAGCAGGAATTCTGAAAGCAGGTCGAGCAATCACCGCCACTACTTTTGTCAGGTACTTTCTGAATGTTCTGCTAGCTGACTGCTCCGAGTCCTGGGCAGGAAAGACCTCATGACAGGCAACCGCTCCAAATCCAGGTTTTGAAAATTGTTCTCAGTAACAAAAGAAGACACCACAGAGACCCATCTTGACACGGAAAAGGCCAAAGCATGACTTTGCTCTTCCTCTGGAACATTTCAGTTGTGCTAGCAGCAGACTATGAAAAGTCTCTCCCTTCACTCCCATGGAATTCCTAGCAGAATACCCACTGGGAGTCTCTGAAGAGAGCAGTTGTCTCTTTTCCCCCTTATTAAAGAAAGTTGAACTTGCAAAGTATACAGAATGTAAATAGAGAGTTGTTAGTGGGGAAGCTTTTGTCATTACTCAGGTATATACCCAGCTTGCCACAGCCAACCTGGTAATCACATAGATCAGAGGTGATATTCGTGAGTCCAAAACAGCAGAGTGAATTTTCTTAGACTGTATTTAAAAAAAAAATCCATAGCTATCATCTATGTAGAAAACTCCATGAGATTGATACATTTACTTCTCTATTAAAAAAAGAAATAGATGCAGGATATAGTCAAATGAAGTTAAAAGACCAAGGTCAAAGTCAAGGGGAAGACCGAGAGGATATGGGGTCTCACATATTTGTTAAAGTTGGAGAGTTAATTTGGCCTCAGGTTTCCTATTGGCCCGGGAAAGGAAACAAGAGAGGTGTGGTTATTGGTTCCCAGTGTGACCTTGTGTCAGAAGAGTGGAATATTTTGAAATAATGACATGCCTGGGCTCCTCCCCCAAAATGCTCAAATTAAACCTCCAGAAAGAAAGCCAACATGATTGTGCTGTCCTTAAGCCCCTCAGGTGAGTCTGCTGTCCAGCTGGTGCTTGGGTATCAGTGGGCAAAATGACTTGTTTTTGTTCTTTCCCAAAAGATATGAAAGTATTGCAGAGGATTCAGAGAAAGAACTCGATTACACTGTGTGTGGGAAGGAAAACTGGTGCCGCCATGATGGAGGCAATCTGGATTGAGCTTGGAAAACTAACAATAGAAGTGACTTACCAGCCAGCAAGTCCATCCTTGGGCATCTGTACAATGAATATGGAGCCAGCGAGGCAAAAATGATGAGCTCCACTTCATTTGTTGTGGCTCTGTTTATAATAACCTGGACTCAGAAGCAACTTAATGCCCATCAATAGATAACTAGGTCAAGAAGCAGTGTTCTGACCACACTATGGAATATTGTTCTGCCATGAGGAAGGATGAGATGCAGCCTTTAACAGGGAAGCAGAGGGAGTGCAAGGAAATTCAGTGTATTAAAGCAAATTGGAATGATCAAAACAAATACTGATAATTTACATAACAGATGATTTGGTATTGGGAAACACACCATGAATAGACATTGAGGGTTTTGGGGTTAAAAGCAGAAAGAAAAAGGGACAGGGAAAAATAAAGGATGGTGTGGGTGGGAGGGGATGGAGGAAGAATATGATACCGGTTCCTCAAGAGATACAGAATTTTCAGAATTTAGATCTCCTTTCCAATGACTCATCTGGCTTATTTTATCCAGCTCACAGAATATAGGGAAAAGTATGCTCAATAATGTATTCAATTTGCTAAGCTTCATGCAATGTTTTCAGATCCTTGAATAAAGTTGAGCTGACTAAATCAAAATATAAGCCACAAAAATAACTTTACAAGGCAACAACTTTAGATTTAGAAGCTTACTTAGTAGTATGATGATTTTCTTGAATGAAGATTATCTTCCGGAATACAAGATTTTTCTCCATTTATTTATTTGTTGCTCTGGGGGAAACAATCCTAAAAGGTCAATTTTCTGGAGATAAAGTTCGTAATTATCATCATTATGCACATGATTGAGATAGTGAAACATAAAAATGGTGGATAAAAATCAACAAAAATGGAAGGAGTCTTCTTTCATCCAGATTATTTTCTCCCATCCAAAGTCCTCAAATCCAGAAGAACCTGTTTATTCTTATTTGTTCTCTGTCCTTCTAGATTATCTCACAAAATGATCAGTCCTCACTAGGAGAGAAGATACCGCCTATTTAAAATACTTAAAAAATGCCCACTTAAATATTTAAAATATCCACTTTAAAAATATTTAAAACATCCACTATTTAAAATATTCACTTCCCTACCTGGTAAACATTTGACAGGTCTATCAAAGCAATATTTTTATTTTCTTGACTATTTTATAATGTTAAATGACTTTCTTCAAACTCTATTTCCTGTTTTACTGACTATAAAGCCTCTCTTCACTCCCTCCTATATAAGAGGGGGATGTTGAAGATCCTACCTTTTCTTTCTATGTTCTTTCCACCCCCAGGATACCCCTTCTTCACTTCATATTTCAACACAGATAAAGAACTTCCAATCCATGCAGAAATTGTTCAAGTTTTGTCTATAAATTGAGTCTAATATTTGAAAACTTCCCACACATGATGACAAAAGAAGCATTGTCTGTTGTAGAACCCACCGTGTGGTAGTTGTGTATCTTCTCTACTGACTCACTTTTGTGATGCCTGGGCAAGTGTAAAATGCCTCTAATTTCTAAGTTGAACATTTTCTTTCTGCCTAAACTGTTTGCATAACAATTCCATCATTTTGCCATTTTATGGAATGCTTCACAATTTTCCCACGATAGTCTTTGAATAACATTATCATTTTTAAGTACCTAATTATCTAATTATTTTTGAAAGATATGTTTCCCTTATTATTTATAAGTTCCATTTTTGTATTCTTTATATCAATTACTTAGAATTCATTTTTTTTCATCTCAAGAACCCATTGATTTCCTATTTTATTTTTGTCCTGTTGCTTTTTTGAGACAGCTCTAATCCAGAAAATAATATTCAGTAAATTCTCCTGAGATTCAACTAGGACTTTTATCCCCCCCCCCCCCAGCTTTTTTCCCCTTTATTATTCACCTTCATTTTCCTGAAGTATATGAAGTATACTTTGGGAATACATAGTGAGTAAAAATTTTAAATCCTTAAAGATTTGAAAGCATACATTTATTTTCCAAATCTCTATAAATAGAGTTGAGTATGAATAAAACAAATAATTAAAAAATACAATAATAACTTCTTCCTACAAATACATTGTCCATTGGCAATGAAGGAAATTGACAGATGTATTAAAGTAATATTACCCAGAAAAATCCAGTGTTCAGTTGTATACACAGATTCATTCTTTTAACCATTCAGGGAAAAGACAGCTCTGATGATCTTAATCGAGAGCATGGGAGCAGAAAGCAGAGTCCAAATTATTTTCTTTAGACCCAACATAATATTAACATCCCTTAAATTTGCAATCCATAAAACTAGAAAAATAGAGATAGATATGTTGTACTTTCGAATATTGAGGCAAGTCCTTAATAAATTACTAGCAAACGAATTCAACTGAGAATTAAATAACAAAATATCTCTCCAAGTGAAGTTCATCCCCAGTAATTTCAAAAGAGAAAATGTATCCATAAAATGTATTCTACTCAAAGGTCAAAATGAAGAACTTTGTGTGAATATCTCAGTGAGTGTGGGAAAACATTTAACTGCTTCCAACTGCTTCCATTCATTTTGCACCTAAAGTCATTTTAATAAAATAGAAATAATTTAAATAGACTATTATACATAAACAGATAGATGTCTAACTTTACATATATGTAGGAAGAAACATACACTATTATAAATATTATATATGGAAATCAAACTAGACAAAAATAGCAGATTAGTACAGTGCAAATACAAGCATAAAATAATAATTATTTTCACATTTCTTACATACCTGTAAATCTCAGGAGAAGCATTGGAAATGAGGAGAAATAACAGGAATTTAGTAATGGGGTCAGTTACAAAATAAAGTGACATTTTCTTAGGTAGAAGTAAATAATAAAACTGTAACAAAAAGGAAGCAAATCATTTAAAGCAAGACTCAGCAAACCTTTCCAGTAAAAAGCCATGTGGTGAATATTTCAGGTTTCTCAAGTCATCTGATCTCAGTTCCAGCCACTATGAATGGATGCAGAAGATGGGGTGACACGGTGTCCCCAGAAACTTTACTTAGAGAAACAGCCAACCCCTGATTTAACATGGCAAGGTGATATGTACTATGCCTTATAAGCACCATAAACACACACACACACACACACACACACACACACACACAAAAAAGAAAAGTTACAGTTTGTGTTCCTTAATAGTAAGATTCAATATCTTAGTGATGTCAATTCTCCAAATCTAATTTATACATTTAATCCAATCTTTTAAAAATACCAAACTCTGTCTTAAGCCCAAAAGAGAAATGAATAAATGATAGGAAGAGATAAATTAAGGGATGAAACAACTACATACATTAGAAAGATCTTTGTGGAAATGTAAATCAGTGTGACCAGCGTGGAGGGCAGTTGTGAAATCTGTAAATGTTGTCAAAACACCAAGTTTTGGATTCAGTTATTGCACTGATAAGAATCCCCTATGCGTGTGTGCAAAAGTTTTCACCAAGAGGCTTGCAGCAGTGTGTAACTCTTCGAACCATCTTAATGTCTTGTTTATGTTGTCATTGTCGGCAAGGTCATGGAGGCAGGCTAGGAAAAGCTTTTTTATGTATTTTTGTACTTTCTTTTTTTTTTTTTTTTTAAGCCCTAATCCATGTTTTGTTTTGTTCTAATATTCAAGGGGCCATCAACAGACTCTGGGAATGGCTTGCAAAGTACCTTTTGACCTTCCCTAAAATTGTCAACTACTTGAACTTCCTTTGCACCAAAGGCAGTAAGTCAGATGCACTAAATAAAACCTACAATTAATGTGCTCAAAACATTGAAATTTGAAACTGGCTATTAGAGCTGTGTTGCTCAAATTGTGTCCTCTTGCCACGAGAGGCCTGAACCCCTCTGCTCCTCCCCATATCCATTAAGGTTTGGAGGGAGGCGTTGGGCTCTGTTTCCGATTAAGTTTGGGAATGCTTTTTCTCAAATTTGAGGAAAACACTAAAATTTAAGAAATCACATCTTTTTCTTCATGAACTGTTTGGAAAACATGAATCTTAGACAAACTCAGTTGTACAGGGATTCCTTAGGAAATGAATCTGAAAAGTAGAAATACATACGTATGTGTGTATGCTCACACATGCATGTGTATGGACATGTATGAGCGTATATGTTTATATACTGCGTGGTTGTGTCAATGTCACTTTTCTTACTTATTTGTGAGTTGTGGGGACTCACTGAGGGGTGGGTGTTCATGATGGACAATTTGCCCTGCCTCTGTTTACCAAAGCTGGGAGAGGCGAGTGAAGGAGTGTCAGACATGAACGCTTCACCCCCCACCCCCAAGTAAAAAGGAAAAAAAAAACAAAGTTCCTTCTTCTAAAAGGGTAGAAAACCCTAGTCAATGAAAGCCAGGGATGATGTTTCAGAGGAAACAAGACTGTTCTGTGCAGACACCTTCTCCATGGCTCGGAAACACAGTTTACAGGAAGGAGAGAGAGAAAGATAGACAGAAAGAGATGGAGGGAGAGAGAGACACAGACACAGAGAGAAAGAGCAAAACAGAGACAGAGATAGAGACAATGACAAGAGAGAATGAGAGCAACAGAGAGAAACAAAGAGAGAGACAGAGAGATAGAGACAGAGAGAGACAGAGACAGAGGCACAGAGTGACAGAATGAGAGAGACAGAGACACACAGAGAGAAATAGAGACTGAGACACAGAGACAGAGAGACAGACAAAGATGGAGAGAGACAGAGACATAGAGCGAAACAGAAACAGATAGAGACACAGACAGTGACAGAGAGAATGAGAGCGACAGAGATAGAGAAACAGAGAGACACAGAGAGAGACAGAGAGGAAGATAGACAGAGACAGAGGCACAGAGAGTGACAGAGAATGAGAGAGACAGAGAAACACAGAGAGAAATAGAGACTGGGACACAGAGACAGAGAAAGAGATAGAGGCAGAGACAGAGACTGAGACACAGAGACAGAGAAATAGAGACACAGAGAAACAGAGAGAAAAAGAAAGACACAGAGACAGAGACAGAGAGAGATAGAGACACAAAGAGAGACACAGAGATAGAGAGAGAAAATGAGAGAGACAGAGAGAGACAGAAGGAGAGAGAAAAAAACAAGATTTCTTCTGCAAACAGATTCAAAGACCCGCCTCCTCTCTGCCTGGCAGCAGAAGGAGCCCAGCAGATGCAGGTCTCCAGGGTGCATCCGGAGCCACTGCATCTGGACGCGGGCGGGTGAGCGACGCTGCGGTGCCCTCCGGTGCCCTGGGCAAGGCCACAAGACCCCCCTGACTCTAAGCCACCCAGCCGCTGCTCCCACAGAGCACCCCTCTTCCCCTTCTTCTGCAGTTGCCCCCCTCACCCCTGTTTTGCTGTATGTTCCCCCTTCGATGAGAAGGCAGCGGAGAATAAAAGCGGGTGAGCCGGGCTGCCACCTATGCCCTGCAGCGCTAAGCTGACAAAAGCATCAAGACGCTGACAGTAAAATATGCAAAGGAAAAAGCCCTGGGAACAAGCTCCAGCTCAGCCTGTGTGGTGCTTTCGCCACACTGTGTCATGGTTTTCAAACAGAAACAGCAGTGGTGGGATTTATTATCTCAACATCACTGGCTGAATTTGACTCCACGCAAAGGATACAGCAAAATGGGCCACAACTCCCGAAGAGGGAAGAAGAAGGAGGCCGGCCTGGGTGTTGCCAGGCTCTTTGCCAAGGTCAGCCTCCGCCACCTCTTGACATTGTAATGACATGAACAGAAATCAGGAGAGACCAACTCTCCTCAGAACATGGTGGACAATTCGAAATATGCATTGATTTTATTGGTCACCCTGCGGTCACAGAGAGCCGGCAATTTCCCTGAACACTTTCTGAATTTATTCCCTAGGATGCGCTAGACTCCCAAGTACAGGGTCTCTCCAAAGGAAAGAGAACTTTCTAGAAGCTGCAGTTCATGCCCATCACTGCTTTCTGAGCTCCAGTTGGAGGCTGTTTTTCTGTAATATCTATTTGACACTATCCCTCTAGCCTGGGAGGTGAAGTTTGCTTTTTTGCTTTGCTTTGCTTTTTTTTTTTTTTTTTTTTTAATCATTTGAGGGAAGAGGAAGTGAAAACTTAAGGTAACTCCCTGCAAATCAGTGTTGCAAATTGACAAAAAATGAGATTTAAATTTACAAATCCCAGACAGCCCTCTGGCACAAAGCCCCGTCCTGGGAGAAATTGTTAACTGAGGTCTCTTTACTGCATATGCACATAAGCAAAGATTTTAAGTAGTGGACTCCACAAGGGGCACATGATAAGCAAAAGCTGAAGATCCTCTATGTATAAATTTGAAAGTGCATTAACAGTTTTCCTTCTCTAACAAACTGAGACCCTCTGTAAATGTGCTGGATTTCCTTATCCTGTTGTTGACTGAGAAACCTAGGGCACTGTTTGGCTTACACTAATCACCATTGCACTCTTGTTTTAACAGGAAGAAGCGTTCACATAAAACGGCTTCATCAAAGCAAATCTGGTTACTCCCCTAAGTCACTGGATATCACAGATATGTTCATAATTGAGAAGTTTAAAGTGCAGTGGAGGTGCCCTGCTTAGTTGGGGTGTGCACAACTTAATTGCACATGAAATTGGCAACTCATGCCCTTAGAAAAGAGAGAGGAAGAGAAGACAGAGGGAGGGGGGAGGGGGGGTGAAAGCCACAGGACTCAATTGCCCTTGAAAATTGCACGCAACATTTGCACAGGCAATTAATCTGCTCCCAGTAGAAAAGAAGCCCCTTCCTTATGTGACTTATTCAAGGCATCCAGCAGGTGTCTAGCAAAGCCAGGGGTAGAACCCCGGGAATGTGGTTCCTTGTCCTGTTCTGATCCACAACAGCTCTCCCTCTCCTGCCAGGTAAGCGGGCCATCTGCAGTTGCCACTCCATCACAGCTGCCAGGAGGGCCATAAAATAGCCATTGGAATCCAAATGTCACATCAGTGGAAATGTCTAAAGCCAATAACAGCTCCAGTGATAACCCCTTAATGTTCCAATAGGTCCCCGAGGGAAGGAAAGACACAGCTTCTCCTCCAAGATGGAGAAGTCTGGGCCTGGGGCAAAGTCCTAGTCCAAGCCCTCCCCCATGGCCCACTTTCATAAATTTATTATTACTTTAAAAGCAGATTGTGGGGGAGAAAGAATAACAGCTTTCGTTCAATTTACATATGAATAGAAGAATATGCACAGGTATTGGAAATGAACTTCTAGTTAAAATATGAGCTGTAGAACAAAGACGGCCTGATTAGGAGTCTTTGTGTGAGGTGACAATGTTCTCATTTATTTGAGCTCCGGTTCAAAGTGTTCTTCAAGAGCTGTGACCACTTCCCTGAAAACTTTGTGCAACATTATTTTCAGCAGTTCTACTTTTTCCCCTCATTTAAATATCCCAGTTTGCATTTTACACAGAGAGAAGGTAGGGGTTTTAGTGAGATATCCAGATGTAAATAACTTCCATTTTGAAGCTGAACCTCCACCATCTTAATGTAGGTTGTCAGTACATGATAAATGGCAACAATATTTTAAACCAAATAAAATGAATATAACTGCACCTATTCTTCATAATGGTTGCCTCTTATTTCACTAAAGGATATACTTGAAAATAAAAAGCAAAGGTAAAATACAGAGAAGGTTTTCTAAACAGCTTGCCATAGAGAAAATAGCAATATTTGTATGTCTACCTACCCAGAGATCTAAACTGCAAGTTTCTTTTTGTTGTTAGAAATGGAAAACTTAACAGCAACACATATTTTGTAGACTCACTTTTTGCTGTACTAGAAACTAAATATAAATCCTGGAAGATTGATTTACAGTTAGTACTGAGAATGAGGTCTGTGTTTCACAGAGCTTCCAACACCTTTGACCGATTTCATCATCCTTTTGGCCAAAACCTTGGGTACCTGATTTTGATCATGAGTCTGAGAATAAGTTTATGAGATGATGTTTCTCATTACTGCTTTGTTTCTTGGCAACAGAATCTGTGTTTCCCATTGCAAGCCCTGGACGTTGGGGTTGGCAAATTTCTGAAAATGGAGATGTTTCTTCAAGACAGTTTACTTCTAGAACTGTGTTTACGATGTTCATGTGGAAGAGGGCATGTTGTTCCTCTGTACATATGGTTCGTACACTCCGTGGTCTTATTTAGGACAAACTGCATTCATACATCCTGGTCTCAGAGTTGGTGTAAGCCAATTAAAGTTGGTATAAGCCACTTAAATCATAGACTCATCACCTTAGGCATCAGATGTGTTACTGTGGGTTGTTGAAGTCACCTGGTAAAATTCAATAATTTCCATCAGCTCAACCTGGACAGCACAGATTTGAATTGTGCTGACAAGTCCTCTTACATGCAGATATTATTTTCCAGTGAATCACTATGTAAACCTACAGTATTGTTAAATATCATCCTGTACTATAAATGTAAGTTCTTTTCCTTAGGATTCTCTTTATAACCCCCCCCCCCCCCCCAGCTTAGTTTATCGTAACAATGCATTTAACGTAAAAGGTATGGTCATTGGCTGTTTCTGTTTTGGTAAGGCTTCAGTCCATAGAAGACTATTAGTGATTAAGTTTATGAACATCAAATGTTTCAGGTTTACAGTAGTTCTTACAGGTGCTTCTACTTTTTTGAAGTCTAGTAGTCTTCTAGTGTTTCCTTTTATAGTTCTTTAGGAGAGTTATTCTACTTTTTCATGTTTGCTCTGTGCTTTCTTTTGCATTTTATGTCTTGTATTTTTGTCTCAATGTGCTTTGTACCTTTTGTGAAAGAAATGTTACTGAGCCTGTAGAGATACGTGCATGATAAGTAGTTGGCCATCAGACTGACAGAAGGTCTGCGGCTGTCAGATGCTGTGCAACTGCATCCATCATCGCTGTATTGAATACATTTCATGTGTAAATAAATGGGTGACATTTGGCTTCACTAATGTCCTATTAATCTTTGAAAACACATCTTAGAAAAACCTTCCTTCATTTTCTGTACAGTCAGCCTTAATGTCTATGGTACTACATGCATGGTAGCATTGAAGTGGAAACAGAAACACATGGACATTAGCTTGCTCATCACAGGTATATATTCACACAGGCTTAGAGGGAATCTAGAGGAAAAGTGAGATGACTGAGACAAAAATGAAAAATAAAATCAGATTCCTTAAATGATGTTAACTAAACAGAGATCCCATTATTTTAAGTTGACTTGATTAACTGTTTGGAAGAGAAATTAAGAACATAGTTTGGCCTTTAGGTAGACTGCATTTTCAGTTTAGTTACCTACTAATTATTTGTGACAATGGAAGGTCAATCTCTCTAAGGTCTAGTTTTCTCTTGTATTAAATTGATATATTCTTGGTACTGATTTCCTGGTTATTGGAGCAAGTAAAATGTTAGCACTGTAAAGTAGAATATTGTTATGCGCCATATGCCAGTATGGTTATTAACAGTAGTAGCAATATTGAGAGTAGTGATAGAAATAGTCAGTATCAGATACACACACTGCATATATACTCACACACACATTTAAATTAACTACTAAGAAAAGTACCAGTCCAATCCAGACCTAGCCATTCAGACTATAACACTGATTAACTAGTAGATGCCTAAAATTTTTGTCTCGTTCAATTCTCATCTCTTCCTTAATATGAACTATTTAATACCCCTTTATGATTGTTTCTGCTTAATTTAATCAGAATAAATTTCTGATCTTTGCAATCAAAGAGGCTTGATTGATATAGATGATAAAATAGAGACACTACCTTTATCTCCCTGAAACCACCATATTATTTACAGAAAAATTGATTCAAAATGTATTACTACTTCAGTGGTAGAATACTACCCAATTATCAGAGAAGATCTGAAATAGTTAATACAACTTCTAATTCAAAGGTTGCAACCTTTGAGAAATAGAACTCACTGAGTTGGCATGACAGCACCTTCTGGCCACTTCAGTCCAATGACCAGTCAGTTGCTAGAACAAAATCAACTAAATTAGCTGCCTTGATCATTCCCATCTGTCTAAAAGTGGAATCTCATCTACCTCTGTGGCTGTGCAGAATTCTATCTCAGCACTGAATCTGGACAGAGTAGATAAGAAATGATAATGCTGGTACTTAAAAAAGACTTTTTTTTTTATCTTTAACCATAACTGAGAGTTTAAAATGATAGGAGATAGATGTATCTAGACTTCTATACTATTGGTGTTTAAGTTGAATGATTATTCAAACAACTGACCTTAATGAGGTAAATGGGAGAAACAAGACATTGCATTTTGAGTCTAAAAATCTGGATTGGAATTCCGATTTTGTCACAGGGTAGCTAAGTGACTTTCTTGGAAGTGATAGTCTCTGAAGGGACTTACATACCCTGCTGCCTATAATGAACATCAGATACAACTGATCTTAATTAGTGTTTACTGAATAAATGGATATACACTGGGCATGAGTGGAGTACCTTGTAGATGGTAAAGCACTGCAAATACTAACAAACCTATACTGTCCATAGATTCCACTCTACTTCCATTTTTTAGCAGACTTGTTTGGAGATGCATATTCTCTCCTCTCTCACACCCCCCCTTTCTCCTTTTAAAAATCTCTTCCCACTTTCTAAGTCTGAGGGCCCTTGTTCATACTATGCTGAGCAAGTTAAAACAATCCTACATGTCTTCAAATCCAAACCATTAATATCTATGTGTAGATAAATGAGTTGATCAGGCTTTTTCTTCCATTAGCCTCTATGACCAATACCTGTGGTATTGTGCCCTCTATGTAATTGCACATGCCTGGCTCAGGGGGTGTGCGCATGTGTGAGTGGACTCACCTGGGCTGGGAGGACAGGATAAAAGAGCTGCATCACTGGAGTGGGGGGGAGGAGAGACAGAGAGAGACAGAGAGAGACACAGAGAGACACAGAGAGACACAGAGAGACAGAGACAGAAGCAGAGATACAGACAGAGACACAGAGAGGCACAGGGAGAGATAGAAAGCAAGAGAGACAGAGACACAGATACAGAGATAGAGTGAGACAGAGAGAGACACACAGAAAGACAGAAACACAGAGACAGATAACCTGAGAGAAAGAGTGAGAGACAGAGAGAGAGAGGGAGAGAGAGAGAGAAAGTAAGCGAGAGAGCAAGCGAGAGAGCTTCCTGGGAGGACAGAGGACTTACCTACTTCCTATCCCCGCTGGTGTGGCCCTGGCCTGCCTGGTGTGTCTGTGTAGTTGCT
Source organism: Uropsilus gracilis (assembly GCA_004024945.1). Classification (NCBI taxonomy): domain Eukaryota; kingdom Metazoa; phylum Chordata; class Mammalia; order Eulipotyphla; family Talpidae; genus Uropsilus; species Uropsilus gracilis. The sequence continues at coordinate 71,372 of PVHY01003059.1, forward strand.
AGATAGAACCAAAAACAAAACAAAGAAAAGAAAAAAAAAAAAAAAAAGGAACACAGAAACTGATACCTGCACTAGAGTTGGCATGAAGAACAAGCTGCCTGACTTTATACCATCTATCTCCTTTTATTTCCTATTGAAATGAGATTTTTCATAAACGATCACCCAGAAATTTGACTTATGCTGAGGAACCCATCTTCTCCAGCTTTCGATGCTCATTGCTCCCTTAACTATTTCTTTCCAAGTGAAGTGTCTCTTTTTCACCTCTGCCCTGGCTGCTTTCTCAGTTTTATCTGATTTGTTTCCTCTAATACTGAGATGTTGACTGTTGGCGCTGTAGCTGTTCCTCAGTCTCACTTCTGGCACTCCCCTTTCTTCCTCTGTTCTCTGTAGTTTATTTTGTTCTTGAGTTTTCAAAGATCATCTATACTCTCATGCCTTCGAGGGTAGTAGTCTCACTTGTGCCTCAGACCTATAGACTTAGTTTTCTGCCTGTTATGGAAAATACTTCCCCAACACATGCACATGCGCAACACATGTGGCTTTGCATATTTTATTAACCTCAGTAAAATCTTCTCCAATTACCCCTCTGACAACACTCTCATCCGATTCCATCAATTTCTCTTCTTTCTTCTTCAGAAAACAGATCACTAGTGATTTCCTCTATCTCCACAACTTCTATGAAGTTCAAGTCACCAGCATCTCATTCATAGATTATCACAAATAAAAGTCTCTTCCTCTCCCTGCTCCAAATATTGGTCTCTTCCAACCCATTGTTCACAAACCACCCAAGAAATATTTTAACTGTCAACTGTATCCTCTTGTGCTTAGAAGAAAACATGAGCTACTCAGATCCCACAGTCTACACTTTTGATTATCCTTGTAGGATCTTGGTCTTTGACCTTCTTTTTTGGTCAGTTCAATCTAGTAAAACTGACTTTGAAAGTTCTTGAGGATACCAAGATTTTTCTCATTTCAAGGCCCTTGAATGATTATCCAATTATCCATGATTGGGGCACATCTTTTCTTTCGTTTTTGCTTGGTTTAATCCTTATTTTCATTGTATCTCAGTTTAAATAATCTCTGCCTTTCCTTTATAATTCTGCATCTCTGTTTTCTTCTTAACACTTATCAGAACTCATAATTATAACTTTGTTTAGTTACTTATTGCCCATCTTCCCACCTAGACTGCAAGCACCAACAAATTGTTTTTCATAGCCATTTCAAGTTCCAGTGTAGACATAGAGTACACAATCCCTAGTCATTGTATAATTATTATTTGTTGAATGAATAAACAAATATATTCTTAACAATGATCAACTTCTCATTTCAACTTTTTCTTTCTTCTTTGTTACACACATGCTGGATGTGTATGATTCCATGTTTTAACCATTTTAAGTATATTTTATAAGGATAACTTTTGTAGATAAGATTTAGCAACTATATAAATGATATTTTTCTACACAAACCTCATTTAAGTGCCAAAAATATTTCCATAGAATAACTTTTCAATACCTTGGACTGAATAAAAAAGTGGAAGTGAATTTTTCCTAAGAAATGAATCTTCTTATCCTATCAACTTCTTTATCTCAATAACGAGCAGAATTGTGCATATCAGAAATTTGAAATGTGAATACTCTTCAAACGTTCTTTTATCTTTGAAGCCTGCTCCTTAATTTGTCATTTCAAGAATGGATGTCCTCACTCTACTGATGACAGAGAACTCGAACAGCCCGTAAACTCAATGAGCCATTAAATAGGTGACAATAATCTTGATAGAACTTGGGAATATTTAATTAGTGCAAAAAATACTCTTAGCCAGTGCACTCAATTACTTCCATGGATACTCCCCAAAATATCAGCCAACTATTTTGCATGTCCCTGAAATGGTTTGGAAGGCATTTAAGACTGAAAAAGGAGATGATATTTCATCTATTAATTGAGGATTTGACATGCTTGTGCATGTTCAGTAATAAAGATTCAAAGTGAATTCAGTTTAGATCCTTGAGATATTTTTAAAGGTGACATTTCTATCTTTAAGGTTAACATTACATTAAAGTAATGGAAGGGTTATAAGAACCTCTAGACAAGAAGAGAGAATTTTATCATCGATGGCCACATAACACGGTTATTTTTTCCTTTTAATATTATCTGGTTTGGTGAAAGGGCAGCAAAACAGGAGAAGAAATAAGAAAATCATAATCTTGGAAATTACAATTTTGGAAAACCAACTCTTTGGAAAGCAGGGAACACAGCTTACTGGAAGAATACAATGTCCAGGAAGTGAAAAGAGCAAGAAGGGAAAGGAATGGGTCTTTTAAGAAAGGGAAAAACAATTTACTTTTAAAAGACCTAAGTAGCTCTGTTAGCTTATTTAATAAAATGTTAAAATTTTTAAGAGATGAAGTTTCAAAATCAGTTACATCATTCTTTTTCCAGACTAAATAATCCCTCGTGGTTAAAAACTAAACATTTGGTTCTCCAAATAGACTTAATGATTTGAACAAAATGAAAGTCTGAACAAATGTTTTACAAAACTCTATCAAGCAGATTTTTCCACTAAGCAGCCAGGACTTCACAATCCTAATCTACCTAGGTGTGAGAAGCAGGTGAACTGTTGGTCCTAAGAGATAGGTTCTCTGATAGAAGTTTACTAGAAGTAGAGTTGGTTAACACCCTTGTCTTTATTTCTTATTTCAGAATAAAACAGTCATTCTTACGTTGTGACAAGTTATTAATCTATCTTAATGTTTTTAGTAATCTTTTGGGGTCTAAACACCTATATCATTGCAATGAGTCAATTATGATAATATAGCTAGTGTCATGTGTTACAGTATTATTCTGAAAGTGAATGTGGATTATAGAGTAGGATTATGGGTGCTTTGGTGGAGAGTGGTGGATTATTGTATATCTAAAGAGGTACCAACCTGTACCTCTGAATCATATCCACTACTGTAAACTGAAGTTTGCTCAATAAAATTATAGCAATTAAAAAAAGAGTAGACCTTGATTAACCATAGATAATGCAAACTTTAGGGTTATTGCTTTAAAAAGTTTAAAAAATAGTCTAAATGATATGTCAGACGGAGATAAAGTGAAATTGTATAACATGCTCTATTAAAATCACGATATACGAATTGGAGGACAAAAACAGAAACAAATAGCAAGGGCAGCAAATGGAAAACAATAACAAATCCAGCAGGTATTTACTCAAATGGATCAGTCATCCCTTTCAATGTCCATGATTTCAATTCAGCAGCTAAAAACCAGAGACCATCATGGGGGATCAAAAATCAAAACTCAACTCTACGTTAGCTTTCTGAAATCTGCTTTAAATATAACAATTCTATATGTTAATATATATTAAAAACAAATAAAGAAAATACAGCATGCTAACACTAATCATAAGAATGCAAAATTAGCTAGCATAACAATAGGCTTCAAAACTAGGAAAGTTATTAGAAATAAAGGAAGGTGTTGCCTGATAATAAAAAGGTCTGTTTTTGACTAGATTTGAGATCAGTTGGTGTTTTCCAAGTGCTATTTGCAAATAAATGTATCGATGACTTTGGGATATAATTTTAAAAATAGAGAAATATATGGACATATATGTGTTGAGAAAAATGATTTTTTTATTCTGACTTTGTTTTTCTCCCTTTTGATATAAAAATCATACATTTCTTTGTAATCAGAGATATAAATAAAGTAAAGAAAAAAACAGAAAAGGAAAATCACAAGACAAATCTTTAAAATATGTGTAGCTTTCAGCACCATCTGGAACCAAATTCTTTCCACAGTGCCAATGTTCCTTGAACCAGTAATTTTCACTTGACCAAAATGTGAGCAAAATGTGTAACTTCCTATAAAGTTACTTCTGGTTCATTGGCAAATAGCAGCCTATTGCACAATTGAATACTTACTTATTTCCTTTCCATATTATTATTTACAGAACAAGTACAAAGTAGTTGGTTGCTGATTAGATAGGAAATTCCATCCAGCATTTTCAGAATGACTTTTATTTTGATGGATATTTTTTAATGAACCTAATTTATGTGAAGGTTGTTCTGTTAAAAGAAAAGTTCACAAAAATACCACGCATGATTGATCTCAAGACGGTGCCTCCATCCAAAGACAACACACAACAGCAGTCAAATATACATTTTATGGGCTTTTGTCTGTTTTGGAATAACACCGGAAAACATTCTTTAATTAAAATTTAAAACCGTAACTGATTAATTTTCTGTGTAAATAATCCATGTAAACATGAAATGTCAGCGTTTTAAGATTGTGCAAGTATAAATTTTACTTTCCTTGAATAGGCATGTGTGGAAGACTTTTAGCACAAGCCAAAGATGAGAATGTGACTTAGGATAGAAGAATCTGGAGTCCTGTGTGCCCCATTCCCTTCACTTAGGCCCAGGGGAAGGGGATTGTGCCTCAAGCTGGGACAGGAGAAGTGTCTTAAGTGTTGGTGCGGGCCTGGTTGGCACTAATCACATAGCTGTATACTAACTACAGTTTTGCAAATGGACTCATAAAACCATCAGTGACTTGACTCCCACTATCTTTTAAGTACAACCAGGGAGAAAGTCCCAAGAATCTGCCCGTGGACGTACTGTCCAGAGGTTAGACAAAACACTCCTTTTTGATTCCTGATGTTCACCATAATTTCCGATTTTCATAGGAGTCAGAAAACAACTTCTCAGCAACTTTATGCTTTTTTTTTCTTTTTTAAAAACAGAGGGGAGGTTTTCAAATGTTACTTAAAATACTCTTGAATGATTTTTCAAGGAAACATAGAAATGCATTGCCAGGAAAATGGGGGAGTAGGTTCAAAGTAAAGAATCTAAAACTCTCTGTGAAGACATTTGTTTAAACTTGAAATAAAAATGCTCATAATCAAGTTATTTTTATTAGACATTTATAGTCTTGCCAATAAATAAATTACAGTGACCTCTGGTCTTCTAGAATCTAGAAAAAGAACAAGAACTGAAGCCCTCGGGGATTATATATGACAAGCTTGGGTTTGCATTCCCAATATGGCTCAGTTCTTTAGGACTCATTTTAAATCCTTTGCTCACTTACCCAAACCCATCATCCATGAAAAACGCCCACCTTGAAATGGGGGAAAGCGAGGGAAGCCACTCAAAGTAAATACCTCGACCCTGCTTTCATCCCAGATGATGCATTTCCCTTGTAATTAAGCATCAAAGTTGTTTTGTATTGTTACATTTCCATACTGATTAATAACATTATTGTTGCTGCAGAAAGAAGAAAAGTGAAACATTCTTCCAGGAAAAAGAAACTTGGATCTTTGTCTCCCACAGAGGTTGTATACTGGAATAGCTCCTAAAACCCTTGCATGAGTCTGCAAATTAATTTATTAATTAGTTCTTCTATCTTGCTCATTTTGGAAGTGAAAAGTGGATGTTCTAAAGGATCCAGAAGATAAGGATTTTGTATCTTTTTCAAAAATGGAGAACAGTAAGTACCACAGTCAGCTCTGCAGATAAATAGCAAAGAAGGCAATTTGAAGGGCACTAACTAGCACTTCTAGCTACGTGGTCCCATGTAACTACACATGTCCTTATCACATGGGGGTTGAGCTTGAATGAGAAGTCTTGGCAAGGGCACAACAACAAGGAATCCATGGTTGGGATTTTAGGATTTATACCATTGTGCAGTTGACCCAAATATTTCCTGCCATCCTTGAGGTCTCATCTGAGATGAACTCAGTCAGGAAAAGGAATAATGTGTTTCTGGATCTAAACCTCTGAGAAAATAAGAGCCAGAAGCAGCAACTAAGAGGTTAGAATAGATAGATGAGGAGTGAATCCATAGGAGATGAAAGAATGGAGGTGAAATGGAGCATGGAGACACTGAGCGACGCTTGATTTTTCCACTGGAACTTAGATGAAATACAGGGTTATGCGCCAAACCTGAGTCATCTTTTGTTCCTTTTCAAGAACTCCCCCTAAAACTTGGGTCTTTGTGCCTAAAAGACATTCTTTTCCAACTCCTGTATGAAACTGCAAAGGAGAGTCACACCTTCCTTGATTATGTTCATACACATGTAAGTTACGTTGGTGGAGAAGGCAGATTAGCTCTTAGAACAGGGGCCAGGCAATGAGATGAAATCCTCTGACATCTTATTGTCCAAGTCAGTTCTTGACATAAAGTGAAACAAATCCCCACGTGCATAAGATATTGACTTGCTCTTTTTATGAAACCAGAAATAGACTCGTCAATCTGTCCCTCTTGCAGATTGACCCCACATGACCTGTGTGCCTTGGTGCTTACCAGGGCAGCCACTGCAGACCTACATCAAGGAGGCCAACGTATCCTTTGTCTGGTTTCTCAACAGAACAGGACTGCATTCCTAAGTATAAAAGTACTTCTCTGAAACTCAATATCAGACCAACAATATTTAATGACTGAGCCTGACTTTGCACTAGGAATCTGGCTAGAGGGTAAGGGTAAACAATGGTTTTGACAAAACCATTGCAACCTGGTTTCTTCATAGTAATTCACTTGGCAAACCATTTGGAAACCAGCTAGACCAGCAGTCATGGGCTCTTGATGGCCATGTTCACATTTCAGATGAGGAAACAGGCCATGTTGAGATGGTGCAATCCTCATCTCCAGAAGTCAGATCCACCATCCTCTGGAACACATGTGCAACTTCCAGAATACCCACATGCAGATTTTGCTGGAAAACGCGATCAGCTTCTGTCACACCGGTGAGCATTATGTGGTGGGTACTTGTGCCAGGCAGCGATAGAATGCAGAACTAGCATGGAAGCCTTATCCAGGTTCCACCATCTATTTCTTTTTTAATGAAAGATGCAAATTTATTTAAAGAGGCAAAGAGACAGATTGAACATAAAGGAGAGAGAAAAGTGAGACTCCAGAGAGAGATGGAAAGTATCCAGGTTCCACCATTTTTTAGGCATCTTAGATAAATGATGTCACTTCTGCAAATAACATCTCCCTCATCTGTTAAATCAGAAAATTGAATAGTACCTGCTCCACAGTGAATGCTGGGAGGACTAAACAATGAACACAGACTAAAGGCTGGAACAGAGTGACCGGTGCAATTGCAGTCACCTTGGGACTAGTCAAGCTCGGCACTACGCACAGGGCCTTGCAAGTAACTGACACCCCACCCCCACCCCCAAAAGTGCAAATGGAGTTAATTAATATGGTCTCTATTAATCTCTTGAACCCTGGGGTCGACACAGAGAAATAATAGCTGGCGTTGCTTTCTTCTCACTGTATGCCTCCAGATCCCTCCCAGCCCCCAAGTCCCAAGCACTCCTACGGCGTCGTATTTCTTGACGTTGAGCTGGAAGGGGTGTTCATGTCGATAAGAACCCTTCCTCCCACCCCATTTTGTCCTCCTTGCACTTAGGAACCAAGGTTGAGTTCAAACAGGGGTCAGGGAGATAAAAGCCCGAGGCTTAACCACCGACTCTGTAGTCTGGTGCCTAAAACTTCCGCCATTTATTTATTGCCACTGGAAAGCTTCAGCCGGCCCTGTGTCAGGAGGGCGGTGGGCAGAGCAGGCTCTGTTATCTCCCCTGCAGTGGGGAGGCAGCCGGCAGATGCCATTACCGGACGTGCTAAAATGTGAATGGAGCAAGAGGAAAGTTTCCTCTGACTTTATGGGCTCTCATGTTTTCCCTCCAGAAGCCAAGTTTTGAAATAATGGTCAGAAACAGAGGATGCGTAGGCCAGGGGGGAGTGGTCAGCGGGCCCTGGAGGAAAGAGGACAAACACTCAGGCTGAGGCTTCCAGACGGCAAGATTTACTGCGACCTGACAGAGACTGTTTGTTGGGGAGAAGATAAACAGCGGCCCCTAAGGAGGCAGTGGTCAGGTGATAGGTGCTAGAGGCCTTCCTGGGCAAGAGCAGGGTCCAGCTGGTTGTCGTCGAATTAGGTCCACTATGTGCAAAGCCTTGACCTGCTCGCTTCTGGGCTCTGTCAAATCTTAGTATCCTGGGCCAACCAGCCAGCTCGCCCTCCCCCCCATAGTCCCCTCTCCCTAGGGTCACTGCATGTGCACAGATTTGAAAGGGCAGTCCAGAGGCATCCCCCCAAGACTGGCAGCCCCCCCCATCCCTGTGCTGGATGCTGAAGACCCCTGGGCTGTGAACCTCCAGTTGAGGCTTGTAGCTGCCCTCTCCCCTCCCCAACTTGGGCAGGGGCCTGTCTGTGGTGAACCCTTGTCTCTGAAAAATAAAATGGCCCAGGAACAGACTGAGAGAAGAATGGCATCTGTGGGTGGTGGCTCAGAGGGGCCAGAGCTGCTGTTGCTGCTGCCCAGCGTGCCTTCCTGCTGGCCTTCTGAACATCAGAGTCCGCAGAGATAAGCCTAGAAGGCTGTGGTGATATTTCACCAACTTTGGTGACACACTCAAAGAAAGAACATCTCATTTTGCAGCAGAACACCAAGTCTGGGCAGCCAACCTACATGTGGTTACTATTTGCAGAGTCTGGCATTTTCTATGAATAGTAGAAAACAGGCATTGAATCTGCTGTCATGTTTTGACAAGGTTGTCCTTTTTTTCCAGAATGCCATTCTCCCTATCCCTACCCCCTTACCCCCCCCTCCTATTTGAGCAGCAACCCTATCACTTTTTTTTAAAGTGGGTTAAGAGAAATGATAAATAAGAAAAGGGCTGGAGGTTTGAATCACCCCAAAGAGAGCAGCACCCCTATGTTACCATTGTGCGTCTGATCATCTCCAAACAATCAGAGAGGGGCCTCCTTTTCCTCCAGAAATGTGAAAAAGGTGAGGGGCAGATTGGTGAACGGGTGTGAAGAGGGACTTGACTTTCAAGCTGTTTGGTTTACAGCAAGCTAATCAGGCTGCAGCAAGTAGCCCCGCTCTCCTGTCAGTGTGGGGAGCCTCTGCTCTTAGATTCTCTCAGTGTTCTCCCCCTTTCATGTGTCTGCAGACTTGGCGGGAACAAAATCTACAAGGAGGAATCATTTCAGATGGTCAGTGAACACACATCCATCAGGTTCTGCCCCAGGGTGGGGAACTGAGTTGTGAGGTCACACCTTCTAAGTGAGGGATGGAGTTTGCTGCAGCTAACCTGTAAACTGTCGCTACACACACACACACACACACACACACACACACACAGAGGGAAGTACTCTTTTAACTTCACTTTTCAGAATTTGCAGCTCGTTTTCCCTTCTTGCCTATGTTGATTAAACTTTCATTTCAAAAGCTGGGTTTGACTCTGATGACCATTTTTAAATTTTTCTTTCTCTGTTTCCCACGTGCCATTTTTCCTTTGTTTACTACGACTAAAAGCCTGAGTGAACCCTGGCTGAATATTTTCCTAACCCATCTTTCAGTTGTAACTCAGAATGGTCTCATAAATAGCTCTTAATATATTAATTTTGTATCAGTGAAAGTAGCATATCTGCCCTTGGAAAAAAACAGTTCTGATGTGTGTTTTGAGCAAGCACTAGTTTTCTGATTAAACAGCTTTATCTTTCATGTTTAAATGAACAATATAATTACACTCAAAGCTGAAACCAATTGTCAAGATGTCTGTATTTGCCTTGGAATGATGACAGTATAAATTGAGCCATGGAATTTCTCTGAGCAATAATAAGAATCTCCAGCTAGTCATGCCCTGTATTATCATTTCATTGTTATTTATGTTAGCCTGGCCTTCATTCAGAGTCTCAGACATGTCTTGCTCTCATAACATTTTACTTATTAAATCATCTTATTCTAGAAACAAATTGGAGATAAGTATTTTCTTTAAAAAATGAAGTTGTGCTATTAACTTCTTATTGTATATCTTTGATTTTGTTGTAAGTTTGATGGAGTTTCCCACTTGTCATTCTAATTTCTAGTCAGATGAAATGAACACCTTTTTTCACTCATTTAGCTTTTTATAAACACATTGAGCACCTACTATATGACAAATTTTATGCTGGAAATTTGTAGGATTAAGAAAATAATTTTGTTCTCAATTTCCTTGTTAGAGGAGAAATACAATAATGACCCTATCATAAAAATGAAATATTTATATTTACATATTATATAATTATGCATTAAGGAAGTATATGTTTGTGGGTTTTTTGTTTGTTTGTTTGTTTGTTTTTTCAAAGAAAACGCTTGGTTGGAAGAATCTGGCCAATCCTGCATTCAGAGCAATTCCCTTTAGTAAGTATAGCAATTAGTAAAGATAATTTGAATATACAGAGAGAGTTTCAGAGCCTTTCACATATACTGTCTTATTCAAACTATTGATCACCCTAATACTTTCACCTCACATTTCTCAAAATGTGAATAACATAGCAGAAGCTTTTCACCTAGGGACTTAAGAAGTACAAGAGTTCAAATGGGCACTTCATTCATTCAACAACAGATAAATATGAATCGATAAATATGTGTGTAGAGTCCCCCTCTCTTGTATCCTGTAAATAGTAATGAACAAAACAGTTCCTTTCCTTCCACACAGAGAGAGCACCAGCTAGTGAAGGAAGACTTTGTACAAATAAACACATAATTAAATATTGAACAAAACACTATTAAGGCAAAGAATAAGGATCTATGAGAGAGAAAAATCAATGAAAGCATGTGGTTTAGAATGGAGAGCAAGGGACAGTTTCCCTAAGGAATTAGTGTATGATCTGAGCATGGAAGATGAAGACAGGCAAAGAGCACAAGGAAGAGCCTGCCTGACAGAAAAACAATAGATCCACCCATGCCACCAAGAAAAGAGCAGCTATGTGCAAGACACTGCACAATGCCAGTGTGGTGGAGATGTGCGAGACAAGGAAAGCCATTCAAAACTTGCCTGGAAGTAGCAGCAGGAATGACACAGGAAAGGACCTGATAGACTAAGTGTATGAGTAAAGTCTGACTTGGTTATGCTGTAACCACAGACCCCAAATCTACGTAACAAAACAAAATAAAAGTTATGCTATTTACACACCTTAGAGTTTGGTGTGGAGGTGGTGGAGGTTGGAAAATTTCTGCTGAACAGAGTCAGGGACCTTGGGTGGAGAGATGTGCACAGAAAAGACATACCTCTGGCTTGGTTTTCAATAACTTTGACCTATGAGAGGACTCTGTTCACCCAAACAAAATTCTAGCACTGGAAACTACTCCCACCAGGATAGCAATTGCTTGGAACTGCAGATAGTTGGGTGATATTTTTATTTATAGAGTTGGGGGTAAAGGAATAAAGTTAACACTCTGTCCTAAGGTCTGTCAAATAACGTTGCCCTATAGTCAAATTTCAATTTTTATGTGTCTGTGCTGATTTGAGTAAAGATTAGAGTAGAAAGATATACTTAACCTCTGAGCAAACCTATGGACTCGGTGTTTTGTTTTCATTTTTAGCAAAATAATTTAGTGTTTTGCCCTTATTCTCACTCTGATTTTTATTTTTCTTCTTAGACATTAAAACTTACAGTTGTCATTGCTAGGGACTTTCACAGTGGAAAAGCTATGTTTTTCCTGTGCTGAATTATATTTTCTACTAATTATGTTTACTTTCTCTTAAAGTTGAGCCCAGAATGCAAAAAGATAACAAAGCAGAGGGGAGACAAGCTTACCAAGATCAGGATTCAGGAAACAGAAGAGAATGGAAAGCTCTAAGATATGTAAATAGTTGAAATATATAAGTTAAGAATAAAACATCACAATAAGTGTCAAAGCAAACAGACAAAATGTGAAACAATTAGAATCGAATTGCAACATATAGTATATCAAATAGGACTTGAGACTTGTAGTAGCTGCTAATAGATTTAAATGGAAACTTGTATACACGCAAAAAAATCACTAAAATGCTGTTCAAAGATTCATACTAAGAATTAATACAAATAAAAATAGAAATGGTGGATATGAAATTGAAATCACAGAATATGCAAAAAGAATGGGAGAATCAAAAGGGAAAATGGGAGAAAATATTTGCAAAAGCTAAGATTTTACAAATAATTTCATGCTTAAGAGAATGAGATTAAAAGATAAAGAATTAAAAATAGTGTCATAGAGGACATGTAGTTAAACTTCTGGACACAAGTGAAAGGCAAATCTTAAAACAATCTTTGAGAATAGGTGAATAACCTATGAATGTTTGCCCACCAATTAAATTGACACTAAATGTTTCACAAGGATAATCAAGGACATCAGTCACAGAGATATGATATGAAATAATGACTTCAAAATATAAGTGGAAAATAATGACCAAAGTAGAGTTCTGTTTCCTGTTAAATGATTATTCCAGGAAAAGAGCACAATAAAGCCATTTTGTTTAAAATTTAAGAGAGTTGTCAACTTTTAAAAGCTTGCTAAAAGAAGAAAATTAGCACAAAAATGACTGTAATAATCGTGACTACTGTGGAAAGGCAATAAAACATTCTGGGATTATACAACAATATTGATAATATATAAACATAAATAACCCTCTTATAAATCTTATTTCTAATTTTAATGCATCATATTTAAACAAAAACTTATGCATTCTTAAACCTCTTCCCATTTTTATAGGTTAAAATAGATATACAACCTATAGATATCCTTCCTCAGATCTTGTATCTCTAGATCCACCTCACCCTTAGATTAGGTCATGAACTCATTTTTTTTTTTTTTTTGGTTAATTCGTGTTCTCTAGTGCACATACAACATAATGGGATTAACTAGCCAACATGATGGCTGGAAAGTTTACAGTCTGATACCTTGTAAACATCTTCCCTGGCTTGGCCAGACCTGAGAACATCAAGTCCCTTGTAAAAGCCTACAATCCAGAAAGGTTTTCATGAAGAAGAAAAGGAGGCCAAGGGAGACTAGGCACATATTATAAACCTCTTTCACTCTAAGTCTCTTCTCCAAGGCTGAGAATATGAATCACAAGTCATTGACTTTCCACTGGAGAGTGGGAGGGTGAGCAGTGAATCAGCAGCTAAGATGAGTAACACTCAAAAGAAACAAATATCCACTGTCATAGAGTCAGCTATCAAACTGAAAGCCATGTCTTGATTGGTTGAATTATTGAATGCCCTATGAGATTAGTCTTTTTTTCCCCTTTACCTAAAAATAGCTGACTTATGTGTCAAAAGGTCTTCCCCTCCTGTTCCTCCAGGAAATTTCTGTTGTTGTTAACTTCACCTATTAAGATTCTAAATAAGCTAGAGGCATCCCAACTTTTAGGACATTTAGATCTTGAGATTTGCCTCTACCTGGTGTGGTTTTTGTGTCTTTGTATGGTCTTTGTACAGCAGGCAGATCAGCCAAAGTGACTATCGTTCTGTATGTGTCTGCTCTAGATTGATGTACACACATTAGAGAGGAGGCATTTGCCTTTGGTACTAAACATCCTAACAGCAACCCATGCTTATTTTTGAAATGATGATGCAGATGTCTTGGAAGGTAGGTGTTTCTGGTCATTTATGCAAAACCCATTCCCTCCTTATTGACAGAATCTTGTTTTGTTGGGTACTGTCATGATATCCTGATGAAAATTACACTTTGAGACATACTAGGCTACTGTGAGTAAACACTTGAAATGTATTTCTGGTCATTGCTCTCTATTTCCTGAAAAGCTCTTCTTTCCTGATACAGGTACCTCCTTACTTTTATTTCTAAAGGTCAGGATTATATTCATGAAGTTGGAATTCCACTGCTTTCTTGTCCCTGGTTACAGTGGAAACCAGAAAACATTTCACTTCTACCAAATCTGAACCACTTAACTTTGAGTTTATTGTTATATGGAAGGGACATACATCTATGACTTGTCTAACCTCTATTTGGGTCTTTTGTTACAGGCAACTGAACCCAAACTTCAACTGATGCAGTTACAAATGGGATGAGTCAGTGTGACAGAGTGGAAAAAACAAAAACAGGAGCTTTCCAGATCCCAGGATTGGATGCCATATTTGCCAACTACTAGCTTGTGACTTGAGTGAAAATATTAATGCCTTGGAACGTCAGTTTCATCATCTGTGTATCAGGGCTTACTATCCACCCTGGTGGTGTGATGAAGATAAACCACATTAATGAATGACTACTGCAAAGGGATGTGAACATTTTCATAGAATCTGACTATTAGAAAGTTTGAGAAGTGCTCTTCAACAGAACATTTCTGAGACGATTCCATTTCAAGGTAGAGCCAGGCTTTTTCTGACCCAGTCCATTTGTTTTATGCACTGCCAGCAATTTCATTGTAGCGGAAAACACATTTCATGGTGTGCTGGGTGGATGAAGTAGCACTTAGATGCATGTACACTAATTCCAGGTCAGCAAAAATGATCCAAAGTGCCCTGACAAGACCCAAACTGACCTCTTTTAACTCTTGAGTGAAATGTTATTTTACTCACCCAAGAACTCACTGAAAACAAACTAAGTCTTAGAGAGGAATAAAAATACCAGGAAAAGGAAATCTCTCATTGCGACAGTGCTCTGAGCTCCTAGGTTTTTGTTATTGTATTTTTCATACAGTGTAGAACATCAGGCGTGTCTTCCCTTCCCCTCCCACTTCAATGTTACCCCAGATTCTAACACATAGTTGAGTTGGTTCTTTCCTCTTACATTCATTCTCCTGTTGGGACTGTGAGAATAATCAGAGGGAATTTTCAAGATCTCAAGGGTCTCTCTGACATCAGATGAGCATGACGGGCAATGTGGTGAAACAGAAGGGGAGATGTGAGCTCCAAGCAACAGATATTTTCCTGGGTGGCTTCAGGAGATGAGGAGGGAAGAGGTGGTGAGTGTGTGGTGAGCATAAATAAAAACAGGGAAGAGGGATGGAACCTGCTTCTGGGAACTGGATCTGCCTTCCAGAGGCTCTTCCTTGCCTCCCTCCACTTAAAAGACTTTCATGCACTTTTCTCTATCAAAGCATTTCCTTGGCAAGATTCTAATAACAAACCTGGAGTTTTGTGACCCTCACTCCAAGAGTCTTCAGTAAAATAGTAATTAGTATTGTCTCTATCATAATTCAAGTTCAGTATATATTGTGGTAGTTACTTTGGCGTAACATACAGCATGGCTGCAGTTGCTTTTCATTTGAATTCATATTGGTGATGCTCTAAATAAATACAGGATCTGTGAGGAGTTCATGGAAATGACTTTTTAAGCTACAACAATAACAAAAACCAAATAAGCCACAGTTCCTGACGATCACCTATATCTGATGCTCAGCTGAAATGAAAGCTGTCACTCTACAAAGAATTCTCATTCCACCAGCAGTGTTTTTTTCATGCACTGACACTGCCAACATCCATTACTTTTGATTTTGTTCAAGAAACAGCCAAAGAACCATGCTGCCTGAGGATTGTGGACTTTACGACTCAAACAATTGAACAGATGCTTGACCACCCCCTTTGATTCAGTTGCCATATGTCAGAGCTTCCTGTCTGCCCTGGAACTCCGTACCTTTCCCTGAATCACCCACGTCCTGCCTGTCTTTTCCTGACTTGGGAAGTATGACTTCCCTTCAGCATCTGTGGGGAATTAGCTTCTATTCTCTTGGTGATGTCTGTTTGCTTATCAACCTCTCAGGGAGGTTTTTGTTAAACAGCAGGAGGAAATGCTGACCCATGTAGCACATGGGTCTATTCTTTGGTGGCCGTGGTCAGTGGGGCTTCAAAAGATGTTAAGGATATTAGTGATGGGCAGGTTGTTTGAGGCTGCCAAAGAAAAGAAATGGCAGGAACCATTCCATGTAATAGAAAAAATATCATGTGGACTGATGAGAGGATTATGAGGCAATACGAAGTGCACATTTTAAAGCCTGGGGTGGTATTTAGTTATCTTTGCCTATCTTAGGAGACAGTAAACCTGAACTTTGCATTTTCCTTGTACAGTGATATTAGTATTTTAACAGTCAGGTATCCCACAAGTAAAAATAATGAATTACCTTATATTCTTTATAAAGCTACAGAGGTCAAGTTATAAGTACAAGAGTGAGAGTAACTCCATATATTTTTTTTTTTTCCAAAAGAATGAGCACTTTTTATTGCATTGCCATTTTCTGCAATGAATTACAAGAAAAGTTTTCCATCCAAAAAGTTTGTAAGAAGTACTGTTAATGGAAAGAAGTCACTATGAAGCATAAGCCCTTAAGTTGTTCATTCCACTTTCCATTCTCTTCAGATCTCCATGAAGAACATCTCTGGCCATCTCATAGCCAGGTAAAAGGGATAACATCATTTGTCAAAACCCAAAGATATGTTCTTTTAGTTATTCCTCTTTAAAAGCAAGTGATAAAATAACATCAGAAGAAGAATGTTTCATATTTGAGGTGAGGAAATCACAAAATCTTAAACAAGGTTCTCCCACTAGAAAGTTCCTATATATCATCTGTGATGCAGTTTTGTCAATAACAGAAAAAAATAACATTTTCTCTACGACCTCTCTGAGTAGGGTGACTCATTGCCAATTTGATTTACAATCATCATTGCTCTTTTCACTGATTACTTCCCTAGTAGATTAAAAAAGTATGATGGTTAAGGTTTGCAGTGGCCAGAAAATAAACGTTTCTTGAATGCACAAATGATTTTCAAACGAAGCAAAGGTTCCCAATGCATCAATTATTGAAGGGATTATGGGATATTTTATTTTAAGTACTGCAAGTGCTATATTCTAGTCATATGTAATTTCTTCAATTTTATAAGCATTCTATAAAATTGCTATATAGCGAAAAGATAAGAGTGATGTGAGTGTCAAAGTTATTATTGTGTCTTTGAAAGTGCACATTTGGAGAAATAATTAGCTTGTACCTGGGTGTGGTGAAAAAGAACAAGGAAAGATTAACTAACGAGGTTACAAAGACTTATTTACAAAAGAAAATCACTGGAACCAGCAATTCCATTTCTGAAAATTTCAACTAAGGAATCAATCTAAAAGTAAGAAATGACATTCTTCATAAGTATTCTCTGGCAATAGTGCTTTCAACAATAAAAGTTTGAGAGCAAACTAAATATTCAACATAGGGGTTCTATTAGGGAAAAATGAGCCAATTTATCGGAGTCTTATTCTCCATTAAAATGGAAAATTATGAAAGATAAGAAACAGTAAAACATGCACATTAAATTATACCTTTCCTCATTATAACTCTTTAAAATTCACATGTAATTTTGTACAAGGACTGGGAAAGTAAGTGGAAACCTTGAAAACTGTAAAATTCTTATAGTGGTAGAGTTTAAATACACACACACACACAAATATACACACTCATTATGGCTTAGTGCTGAATTAAAAGACTGAGATATCTGATATGAGAAAGAGTAAGTAGAAAAGAGTAAAGAGTCACAGTAGACCAGGAGCAAACTATACTTTCAAGGTTGAATGTGGAAGAAGGAAGACTCTAGTCCAATACACTTTCAGCAGGGCACACTCCTTTGTGTTCCATCATGTTTTTCTTGAACCCCATGGCTGTGATTAACTTTTATACCTGCAGCTTGCTTATCCTTCTTGCCAGAAAACTTTCTCCTGTGACTGTATCACTGTCTCTTTAATGCCCTCTTTATCAGGAACCAGCTCCTTTATGGTTCAAGTCACCTAATTGGGTGGAAGTGACTGTCAAACAATCCAAATCTAAGGGAACTGTCAGTATCAACAACTATCTCTACATAGAACAATTTCTATCATAACTCTTGTCAGTATATTCTTTGTGCAACAAGAGGTTCATGTTTTCATAAGTTTGATGTGGTGGAAGGAGCTATAGACCTAAGTTCAGTTTCTGGTTCTTCAGCTTTAATGTGGACTTGAATAGGTTCCTTCTCTTAGAGCCTCAGTGTCCTTCCACACAGTGGAGTAATAACCCCTCTCTTCTACAATGCTATGCTGAGCCCTATTCGCAGTACTTTGCACACAAAAGGGGTTCAACTAATATTTACATTATTGGAATGAAGCAAACATATGGTGGGAATGATGATATTGGTGAGGATGAAAAGAGAAGGCTAGATAAGAAAATCATTGCTGAAATTCCCCTCCCCTTATCTCTTTTCAAACACTCCCCAAGATGTCTTCCCTACTCTCCATCCTCCCTACCTCCATCCTCATGACAAATCTAGATAGGTACACCCTCAAAGTGTTGCTCATGACTTTTTTTCTCTACTCCATGCCTTCTGTTATACTCTATTCTCCTCTGCATACCTCTTTGCTGTGAGATCTGAGTGATACAACTATTTTCGTAATCTTCCCTTAGTTTTGATTTCATATTCTCCATGATCATTCATTCTCTTTACCTCAATTTGATATTTCCAGTAGCTAAGAGGTTAAAAAAGATGTACTGCAACCAAGAATATTCCAGCTGTGTTTCCTTTCAGCTAGAATCTAGAGCTTCTGTAAAATTGAGTTTGCTCATCCATAAAATGGCATCAATTAGCATGTATCTGTTGTGAGGATTAAAACACATGGTCATTTTCAATAGAGGATTTTAAATTAAAAAAATGCCTCTAAAGTGGTACTATTTCTGCTGTTACTGTCCTCTTCTATATATTTTGTAAAGGATCAGATACACTGGCATTATCATATAACTGAGGGATGGGGTGGCTGCTAACCCAGTAGGCTGATGTGAGGATGAGCAGGAAAGTCCTTTCTGAGTTTTTCTCAAGCTGATTGAAAAATAAAATTAACAGCACACATTTTAGTAAGAGAAAAAAAATGAAATGAACAAATTTAATTATATTCATACTGGAATCTAGATAATACAGATTTCAAATTTAGTGAGACAAAATGAGGTTATATAGCCCAAACTAAGAGATACCCATCACAACGCAAGGGGACTGGGTTTGCAAAGACCAGATGCTCTGAACTTAGATGTTTGCCCTGCCATATAGTTAGATTTCTCCAATGAAGCTTCATCTCTGCTAAAATCCCCGATTCTAGACAAAATCACCAATTTTCATTCCTTTGGGTAGCTGAGTATGATAAAAAATTCTCATGAGCCTGCAGAACCTCAGTTGATTTCAGCTCAAAGTAATTGACATGCCAAGGTTTAATGTCTTTGGAAGCACTATTTTGAACATCTTGGAGTGGACTTTCCTTTTCTAGGAATAGCCATTTATCACTTCATCCATGTTCAGAAAACACAAAATATATATTTACTATTGAGGCAGTATGAGAAACTACTTTTTCTGGAAAAATAGTATGTTCTTAAATTATAGTTAAATCATTTTCATTCTCCAGCCATGCTCTAGCTGAGTTTTATAACTGAAATCCAGACATATAAATAAAAATTCTAGGTAGCAAAAATAAAATCATCAGTGACCCAACAAAATGTGCACTCTACTTTCTCATTGAGAAAACTCCATTTCAGTATATCGAAACTGAAGTGCTTGGTACTGGATTGTGTTCTTTTATTTACACCACTAATTTTGATAGAATGCACCAAAGTTGAGATGAGTAAGATTGAGGTGTGAAAGCATGGAAAGGCTTGATCTTTCACACTAATTGTATATTCCCAACCTCAAATCCATCAGTTCTTTAATTCTCTACGTAAGTCACACAAAACATTCTGCCCCCCAAACAATAATTACACTAATTCCTTAAATAGGCATTTTCTGGATCTCCCTAGAGAACAGGTATTATTTCTAAGGAGAGTGAAAATGGCTGGTGAAATGCTTTGTCATTGATGTCCCAGAGTTATTGTACAATCTCCTGTTCTCTTTCACCCTGTTACAGAACAGAGGGCCTGAAATTTCTTCTTTCTCAAACAAATGCTCTTTGAAAGGTGCTCTCCATCTTGCATTTCATCTGGTATGTAAATTACCCAACTGGAAAGCTGCTTGTCTGAGAGGGTTTTATAACCCTTAGTTGTTTATACTTGTCATCTGTGAGGTTCTCCTTTGTTGCTCAAAGTGTTATTTATTTGGGGGGGAGGGAATCCTCCACTTCCCACAGAAGGGCCCCTGCTTTTTTATCTTTCCAGCTGGAGGAAAGGAACAGGGTGGGGGTGGGGAGGATGGAAAGGAGGAAATAGACTGAACAATTTTCTCCCCTGGGGAGCCACTTCCTGTCAGACAGACATCAGTAACTGTCATTTGAACTATCAAAAAAGGGGAAAACAGCAGTTTGGATCTTAGTGGGGATGTTTCCATAATTACAAGCTCAGAATGTCCATGACTACCAGTGGCCATGTTCTCAACAGGCCTCCCCACTACACTGGGCCCTTTCTAGCACACAGCAGTTACCACACACAGAGGTTGAGAGGATCCCTGAAAAAATTGCCTCAGTCATTTCCTGGTTTCTTAGGTGTCCTGGTTGTGGGTATACCTTCCAGAAAAGCAGGCAAAGATATCTGTCCCCTTTCACACCTTCCTCAGCAAATTTCTGTGGCAGAATATTTGGGAATGGGAACAAGTACAAATGCAAAAAAAAAAAAGTGTTTATGAATAATGGAACATTTCAAATCCATCTGGTTTCTGAGACATTTTTTAGTTTCTCACTACAGCCAATTATATAGTATGCTTGAGTGAGAACTGGTTCTATCCTGAGGCTCATTCTGCTCTCAAATTTCTACATTGATAGTTGCTACCAACCTCTGAGGTTAGTAGCCATATGGTAGTCCAATATGGCGCTTTATACTCCACGCACTATACAGGAGGTGATATTCTGGTGAACATAATTCCACACGGTAGTAGGCGCCAGAAGAGGAGGGTCCCAGGGTGGGAAACTGGGGGACCTTTCCAGCCTTTGACAACTTACAGTGGTTTTCCTTAGCATATTAAGGATGCCAAGGAATTGTTTCCACAGTTTTTCCTCTTTTGGAGGAATTGTTTCCACAGTTTTTCTCTTTTGTTCCCTATGTATACCAAGTGTATCTCTGAATGGCTGTCAAAACCCTTAAGAAAGAAAGGGGAAAACATGTTTTGGTTTGGGAAAAAGGCATTCCCTTCTTGTCCTTCTTTTAATATCTCTATCTTCAGCTCATTGGCTATAGAATATTTTAATGTGTAAATGTATTTATCAATTTATAAATATAACATATTTAGAAGATAATATAAATATATTTTCCTTTGATGTATTCCAATGTGTGAAAGTAGAGACAATACAACATTGAAACTTCATATGTGTTGGTGCATGTCTTTAAAAGATAAGATCTCTTTAAAAATATAATTTCATTCCCATAATTTTATATCAGCTATTCTTCATTACCAAACAGCCCACTAGCCTACAGAATGCTGAGGACTTTATTTATCTGAAGACCTTAGAATGGTACTGAGTCTATTGCTGACAGGTGAAGACATGAAACTCTGAAAATAAACATTTTGCCTAAAAGTTGTATCATGTCTTGGTCACCCAAGGGTTTTCATCTAATGTCATATTTCTGAGTTCTGAGGAAACAGTCATGCACTTAGCAACCTGTGAACCAGGTCACCGTCAACTTTAAAACTTCAACATTATTTACCTTGTCCCTTGCTGTAGATCTGGAAGCTGGGGAGGATAGGCTATGCACTTAATGTGAGATGCATTTACACACATGCTATGTATGCACAAACTCACAGGTATCTTATGGAGAGAACATGTTAGAACTTTGCAGTCTAATATTTGCAGTCTTTCTTTCACGACCACCCTTTTTCTGTTGGAAGCTGCAGGCTGAGGCAGACAGGACTCATGCTGGGAATGAAAAAAAACAACTTTATTTCACTCTTATCTGTCTTTAGAACATTGAAAATGGAATGATATGATTGACCTCTGGTGGGCAGCAGTGTCCCCATTCCTCCAGTATTAACCCTAAGAGACATTCCTCAAGAGATAACAAGTTAATGAGTGAATCCCCCACCCCTAGGTATCCCACAGGAACTACAATAAACTTGCTGGATGATGCACACTTCCATTTAGTCCCAGTGTCTTTGGCTTCATCAATCTCTCTCGTTGTCCTTCCTCATTCCCTGTGGCCTGGCTCTTTACACTTTTCTGATCTGTCCTTTCCTTGTTGCTACTAAATTATGAATTTCACATCTTACAATTTGTTATTATCAGATACTCCTATTTGAAGGTAACTTTCTCCAGTTACCAATATATACATTTTGTGTGGAAGGACGAAATATACTAAATGAAGGAATATAGAGAAAATCACTTATTAGTCCTGTAAGTTCTACTTCTATTAAAATTTTAGTTAACATTTGTCTAAAATTTTATTCCAAATGGCCTATAATAGTTATATCACACTTGCAACAGCTCCCCAAGCTAAAGTGAACACACTATAAAAATGTTATAAAATGTCTAGTGGTATATCCCAAGACCCAGATGGTTAATCTAAGTATTTTGGATTTTCTGCATGTCTGCACTCTAACCTTGGCACAAATTGGCTTTATTTGCTCTAGTTAATGACATGGTTTACTGCAGCAGGTTCAACAGGAGGACCTGAGCGATTTTATATGGCTATAGGCAATCATTTCTTAGGTGATAACTAAATTTTAAGTGGCATACCTTATTTGCACAGTTTTGGAATCATTGATCGGTGCTTTAATTCAAGCATATGAAAGCATTTAAGTTCTCTGGTTTTTAAATTAATAATAGCTTTAATTACTTTGACATGACTTTGGTAGAGCTGAGCTTTATCTTTCCATTAACAGAAACTTAAGCTTTTGTCTTTTAAATGAAGCTAACCAAGAGTTGTGAAAGTGGGTTGCATCAGTGGTCAAAGCTGATCTACAGTGAGTTGGACCTCTTAACCATTTGTTTGGTTTCTTAACTCAAAAATGCCCAGTTAGTAATTTTCACACTTGCTGGATCCTGAGATCCACTAGAGTATGTGGATCCTCTGACTTCTCCTCAGGAGTAGATTCATAATGATAGAAATGTGGTGAGGGATAGCTCTGTGTTCTAAATTTTAAGTGAGTTCCAGCTTTTAAAAAATGATGAGATTGGATCATCCAAAATAACTTCCTAACTAATCTTCTCTATAATATTCACGTACTAACTCTCAGTAATGGCAGGTGATGATAATGTTGTGAAAATGCTAATGTTGGCTGAAGTAGACATATCTTGAATCAAAATTGTATTCATTTTTTTTAAATTCCCCTCCTTTCCTCAGCTTTACTGGAAACAAAAGGAAATGATGTCTCACCTGCTTATAACCTTTTAAGAAAAGTCTGTATAAGAAAAAAAATAGAAAAAGAAAACTCACCTTCCTGGGGAGGAATCACTGTCTCTATGTATGTGGATCTCAGGTCCATTCCACAATGGGCAGCCTCACTGGCTTATTTATTTAACACTTAATCACTCTATATTAGCAAAATTTGTTAAGATTTTTCTGTGTAATATTTGTGCAAATTGGTGGGAGGGAGGGGAAGAGGAACAAATAGCTCTGGGCAAACCAGGCATCTGAGAACAGATGGTGTGTGAGTTTCTACCACCAAGCGT
Source organism: Uropsilus gracilis (assembly GCA_004024945.1). Lineage (NCBI taxonomy): Eukaryota > Metazoa > Chordata > Mammalia > Eulipotyphla > Talpidae > Uropsilus > Uropsilus gracilis. The sequence goes on from PVHY01003059.1 coordinate 94,720, forward strand.
GGCTGACTCACCGCATCAGTGACCTGCTCCACACATGAGGACCGGGAGTTGAGTGATTGAGAATTCCCAGCAAAGCCCCAAAACTTCCCGGGCAACCTTGACTTCACTTTGTAATAGCACCAAACACCTCTCTACTGGTAGTGTGATGGGATGGCAAAGATTTAAAAAGTTCTTTTGATAAGTAGCCTGCAGGAACTGTGTCTCATCACACCATAGAGAGAGTAGAACTTGACCCAGAGAATGTTCAAAGATTTGTTTGTTCTCTGAAGGAATTTCCAAATGTAAAGATGCTGTCGATTATGGACTCTCCGTCCATCTTTGTTATTGAACTTTCTTTCTCCTAAAAGTACCAAATGTGTTTAAAAAAATCTCTCTCACCCCAAAGCAGGAATCCTTTAACCCTGCCAAATATCTCCTTTAAACTGGAAGTGTGATTATTTTTCTTTGAGTCTAATTTGAAAACCTCAAAGTCATCTATCACCCATACATAACAGTCATTCTATTGCCACGGGACACTTTATTCCTATGTGTCTTGTTTAACAGTCTCTCCAATATGTGCCCCACTGTCTAACTCATTGCTAGTCACACTCCGAAAGCATACGTGTCACATCTTTTCAAACCTGGAATTCTGTGACAACCTCCCATCTGGTTGTTCTGCCTTACATCAAGGAACACACCCTGTAACTGCAGAGAACATTCTGAGAATCCTTAAACCGATGCAAGCTCTAAAGAACTCCACCACCACAACCACACCTCAGATCATTCATTATTATGTGAGTTCCTTTATTATATATCCTCCTTATGTCTGCAAGAGTAATTATCATAGATTTTTCATTTTCTCCAGGACCCAAGTGGTCATTTTCCCCTATACTGCACTGCCTGGCTTCAGAACCTACTCTCAACTGGACCAGTTCACAAGTCATTTACTTATTCAAAGCATATGCATTCAATTTGCCAAATGAAAAATGCTGTGCTCAGTGCTGGGTACCTGGTTATACAAAACATGAAAATCCTTTTCCTACTGGAGCTTATGTTCTACCGGGAATGGTCAGACAATACACAGATCAGTCAATACACATAGTAATTCAGAATATAACAAATACACTAGAAGCAAAAATTCAGGAGAAATGGATAGTAAAGACCAAACATCGGAATGGAGTTGCAGTTTTTAAAAGTGAACAGAATTGGATGGGTTTTTAGAAAAATCAAAGACTGGAATACATTTAAGGGAGGAAAACTTATGTAAAAAAAATAGTGTGTCCAGTCCTGAGTTACAAGCTGGTGTCTTTTTTTTTGATATACTCTATGAATGTTGGAGAAGATGAAGGGAAAGAAACAGGTGAGAGTGAAAAATTAAGTTGAAGAGACACTAAAAGACTAGGTTCTGTAGAGGCCGTATTATTCAGACCATTATAAATGCAGGCTTTGTCAAAGGGACAGAAAGCCACTGTTGGCAGGTTCTGAACTGAAATGTAAAGTGTTACTGGAGTACTTTGTTGACATTGACTGAAGTAGGCCCACCTGGGAGACACTAACGTATTATCCCAGGTGAGGATAATGCTGCCTTGTATCAAGGGGTCAGTAGTAGCTGGTGAATCAAATCCCTCTTATGGTTTAAATACTGCACATGCACAGACACAGCTCTTGGTGGGTAGGCTTTGAGATTCAAAAGGAGAGGCATTGACGATAACTGCCTAAATATGTGAAATGATGGTTTTACCCCTAGCTGTAAGCAGGTAGGGAGAAGATGTTGCAACTTGGCTTTTTGGCAACATGAAGTTTTGAGAAATTACAAAGCACCCAAATGAAAACAAGTAACAGTCTCGCAAGTTAGGAGTTGAGAGATGAGGCTGAAGATTTATAGTTGGGCTTGATCATCAATTTTTTCTAGTGGTGCCCCATACTTTAGGAAGAATAGAAATAAAGGTTATCAGCTCAGCGTGGGAGTCAGAAGCTGGGCTGGATCCTGAAAGAAGGATCTTTCCACATCAAGTGAAGTAGTCTATGCACAGGTGCTATGTGTCATGCTTTCTGCCAGTGAGCTGAGTTGGTGACCATGTGTTTCACTCCCTGTGAACGCAGCCACAAGCAAGCAGGGAGTTCAAGTTCATAACTTCCTTGATATCAGTTCCAGAAAGATTGAGGTCTCCGATGTCTTCTTATGAACACATGGAAATATGTTCCTTCCTTAAAACCCTCATATTCCTCTTTCCTAAATGCCTCCTTTTCTGTTCTATCATCTTCTTTTTAAATAAAATGCATTTCTTTATGCTCTTCTTATGTCCTACCTCTGCACAAAGTTGGCTACTGATGCCATCTCCTATTTCTACTCATGACCTTGGATTTATGTTATATATTACACAATTTTATTTAATAATTAACAAAGGAGAAATAGAATGGGAAACTTGGAATAAAAATAATGGTCATTATGTTATTGGCTATGTTTTGTTTTTGTTTTCTGGGAGATCTAGGAAAAAGGCGAAAGATTTATACGATCTGAAGAGAAACCAGAGTATTCTGGGAGATCTAGGAAAAGGGCTAAATATCTTTACACTCCAGTTTTACTCTTAAAACTGGGAACAAATATAATATGCTTCTCTCACAAACCTGTGAGAATTCAATGAGAATAGTTATCTGAGAACAGTTTATAAATTCAATGAGAATAGTTATCGGAGAACAGTTTATAAATTATACAATGTGAAATAAATTGGATATTGTAGTCTCTTGTTTTATATTTTCCGCAATTAAAGTAAAATATTTAGTATTTCTCCCCCAAGTTGATTTTAAGGTCTTTAGAACTAAGATTTGCCTATCTATTTTTATCCCATTATGTAAACTGCAGTATCTTATACACAGTAGCAATTCAATAGAGTCAATTTGTTAAATTGAGTTTTAAGTAAAAATAAATCAGTTATTATTATAATAAATTAGTTAATAAAATGAGCACATTTTATTTATTTCTAGCATACTTAATGAAAGAATTTTATCCACACATTTCCAGAAAGTACCAGTAAATTAAGGTCCACGTATGGGTCAAGAATTTTTTCACTCAAGATGGTCAAATTTAGCAAATTGAAATACAAAGTGCCAACAGGAAGTTGGAATTTTAGATAAAAAAATATTTTTTTCTAATTCTACGCATGGTTCCCATGGTGTTTTGGGGGGGGGGGTATACTTACACCAAATCATTTTCTCTTTACCGGAATCATTTACCTGGACATTAATTGAAAGTCAAACAGAGCACAGCAACAAACAAACCAACATTTATTTTCTATGTGGAATTCCAGCTTAACCTGGCACGCTCTATTTTCTTTGATGACCCTACAAACAACTACAAATGTAGTCATAAATAATAGGAGGCGAACTCAAAGTTGCTTAGATCAAAACACAAGAAAATTTCTGGATCTTTTCCCCCGCTTTTTAAGCACCAAGGATTCCCTTCCACGGGGCCCGCTGCCCTTGTGCCAGCGTCTTCTGCACGAATCTGTTTTCCGCTGGACCTTTCAGTGCATGAACTCATCACATCTGATCTCAGGCTGCCTGAATCTGAGCTTACTTCTCCCGACACCACAAACGAAAGAGTCCCTATTGCTTATTTGAGGCCACATCATCCTAACAAGCTCTAGTTGATTGTGAATGAGGTAGCACCCCAAGGGTTCAGCAAGAACCCCCCAAAATTGCCCAGAACAGGCCTCCCAAAGTGTGTCACTTTGGCATGTAGATTATTTTGAATTGAAAGTCATTCACCATTCTATAGGTTCAAGCGTAATTATTACCACTCTCTTAACGACCTACAAGAAAGAAAATAGGGGACTTACCCAGACTTAGGTTATCCTCAGAAACAATCACACTACCAGAGAAAATTCTTCCTTAGCAAAGCATCTGGTTTCTGTCAGAAAAGAGCCCTCCTCTCTCCTTGAAGTCCTAGACGTCTGGCCCGTAGCTTAGCTCTGGATTAAAAAACCTTGTTTTGTTCCACTTATTCTAGAATTTACATCTGTGGAGAATCTCCATATGTGTACAGTTAAACATATTATTTTCTTACACAAATCTTTCTGATGTTGATGTCATTGTTTGGCCAGACTGAGAATACTCTAGAGGGTGGGGGAAATTTCTTCACTTGTCAGTGACCTGACCACACTCAGAGCAATGGCTGTGGACAGGGGAATGGAACTCTCCTGCCATGGAATGTTTCAGTGGCTAGACCAAATGCCCTGACTGTAGAAGTATGTTGAGTAAGGCATCATTTCAGATCACATGTCCAATAAAGGAAGGAGGCATTATTTCTCTAAAGCAGGAAGGCAGAGATTTCCAAAAGAAAGAAGAGTTTGAGAACAGACAAGTCAATATATAATCACCGTAACTAGAAAGGTAAAACATTTTTATTCTAGTTTTCTTTAACATCTTTTCCATCATTTTGACTGGCACTTCATATATATAATATATAAATCAAAATGAGAATCTGAAGAGTATATGGGACAGAGTAACAACAATAGTATGGTAACACAAAATGTTTGGAAGATGGCTAAAGCTGAGCCTCAAGGAAAATGTATAGCCTTAAATGTACATTTTAATAAAAAATGATGCTAAAATATGATCTTAAATCCATCTTATTAGTATGAAAACACCAAACTAAATTCAAAGGAAGTAAAGGGAATGAAATAAGTGAGCAAACAGTAATGAAATAGAAAATAAGTACATAATAGAGAGGATCAACAGAATAAAAAGTTGTTTATTGGGAAAAACTAAAATTGTTGTAGTTGTGCGTTTGCTCAAGAAATAAATTGAGAAGAAACAAATACCTATGTCAGGGAGCAGCACCACTAAGCCTATAACATTCAATGATAAAAAGAGGATTTTTAGGGAAATTTATTTCAATAAATTGGAAAAACATAGATGACACCAACAAATGCCTAGAAAAATTCTACTTATCAAAATGAAAACACAATAAATAGAAAACCTAAGTACCATAACTTTTAGGAAAAAAATTAATCCAAAAATTTAAAACTTTTGCCTCAAGCAAAACTCCATGTAGTTTTGCTAGCTAGTTCCACAAAGAAATAAAAAGAAAAAAGAAAATCTCATATAAAATTTTCTAGAGTATAAAAAATAGGGGGTAAACTTATTAAACCAGATTAACACTAATATAACAAAATTCAGAGAACAGAAAGTTATGGGCAATTGTGTATAATTGTGTATAGTCAAATAAAAATTAGAAAGATAAGGATCAGCTTGAACCTATTTCAATAATTCAAGGTTGGCTTGACATTTGAAATAAAAATCACATATATTGCTATTATGTTGGAATAAGTTTGTGAAAATAGTGGGTTTTTAAGAGAGGGAAAAAATTGAATCTGATAAATATCAGTATTATTATAATAGTTTCAAAAACTGTCAATATGATGTGAATGAAAAAATATTAATAGAGAGTTTGTGTCAGAATTTACACCAAACAATATATTTAATCATGAAATACTACGTTTTTCTTTCAAGATTAGAAATAGCAATAAATTTAAAATGGTTTGCTATCACTAGCCAATCATGTGAATAAGCAAATTAAATCAAAGGTCAATGGATTGAACAGGAGTATATGAAACTGTCATTACTAGAGATGACATGTTTTGCATGTATAAATCTTAGAAAATTCGACAAATAAATTTTTAGAAACAATAAGTGAGCTTGGAAATTTTGTTTCACACAAACCAATAAATATTTCTCATTGTTATCTACCCAACATGAATGATTAAATTAACAAATCATGAGGTTATCAAATAGATTTGTGTCTCTGACATATAAAGAGCTTCTGAAAATCAATAAGAAAATGGCAATCAAATAGTAAAACAGCTGTGAGACTTAGGAAGCTATTTCATAAAAGACTATCTTCAAGTGGTTAATAAGTATACAGAAAAATGTTCAAAATCATTACTTACAAAAAGAAACAAAATTTAACATGCAGGATGATACTGGTAAATATCCACCAAAACATCTAACTTTTTAAAAAAATAAATAAAATCGACTATGTGAAACACCCAGCGCTAACAAGAATATAGAACTCAGTCACAACCACTTCTTAAAACTGTCATTTTCTCTAATGTTGAAGTTTTTCATATTCAAATATACACCAAGAAACAATGCCAGAATGTTCAGACACACAATATTTGATAGACTTAAATGCCACCCCCCCAAACACACACACATGCACACACACACATACACACACACATGTTCACAATAATAGACTGGACAGACATGCAATAATAGACATGCAATAAGGAGACAGACAGTGAATTTAATGAACTATAGCTCTCTGCAAAACTTGAATAATACCTGATTATCAAGTAGATTAATGAAGCCAAACACAAAATGAATACAAGGATCAAAAACAGGCAAAATTCAACTATCATGTTTAAGGATGCCTAAATAGGTGAGTGGGTAATGTAAGAGGGGGGTCAAAGATATAATTTCTTCCATAGTAATTAGAATAGTGAATACTGGTGGAAGGAAGGGTGCAGTGAGTGGGAAGGATTTGCTCAGGACCAGTTTTCCGGGAGCATTCTAATTTTTGGAATGAGCATTGTTTGTGGATACATATGTTTATAATAACTCACTGAGCCTTTGTCCATGTCTATGACACTTCTTTTTATGTGTGTTTTATATCCACAACAATTAAGCTTTAAAGTAAGGTTAAATAGCTGAGACTCAAGCCACTTGAACCTTTTAACCTTCCACAGGGAAGATCCCTGCAGCCCTCTCTTCCACCCACATTTTTCTGGAGAAAATGGGATTCTTCCTCTTTGATGTCTCAGAAACCTGATAGCATCTTGTCCCTCCCTTTATTTTCTTCCTGAAATCTGATTTGGTTATCTAATGTTCTGTTAACATGGGGTGCCACTAAAAAATTATTTTCCTCTTGTAAGAAATTTCAAAACATGGAGGTTAATTTGATATGCCTTGTTTAACAGCTCATGCTTTTTTTTACAATGGAATTGGGCCACCCCTGTGAACTGGAAAGGGCCAAACTGACTTGAACTCTTAATTGTCAGAGTTTGTGCCTTCAGGCAAAGAAAAAAATAATACCCATACCCAACACATTTTCACAAACACTGAAAACTGTTTTTTCAACGTCATATATAGGCTATGATCCCATGTGTTTGAAAATCAGTTTAAATATATACACTTTTTTTCATGTATTTTTGTATTCTGGAAATTCTGGAGAAAGCCAAGTTCAGAGGATAATTACCCAGTGCTGTACTCCTAGTTCATTGTCATGCAAACTCTGGAGAGGCTTTTATACCTGATGCCTCATGTAACACTCAGCATCATTGCGTGTCATTCCATCATGATGTTGGCATGACACTCTCTACAGACCATGGAATCTGTTTTCAGAAAGATGTGAAAACACAAATTCTATGAGTAATAGATGTATCATATAGCCATGTCAAACATCATGGAAGTAGCAGAGTATTAAAATAAAAGGAGGTGGGTCCCTCCTCCTACTGGCATCTGAGCCAAGACTTTTCTCTCTGGACCTTCATCCCTCATCCCAACATGGACATTGAGCATTATATGAGATAATGCCAAATATGAATGTCTAGCTCTTGTTTAGAACAAAGTGGAGAAAATCAGATTTATATCAAGTTTGGTTGAGCATTCACAACAAAGTCCCAAAACAATCAACCGGGGAATCATTTAAAGGAAAACACGTCCCAAGTGATGATAAATGTCTGATTTGATAGCTTTCATTTTCTTCTATTGAAATGCAAAGAAAGGAAATCAGGCAATGTAGCTTAGAGATTATTCCACTAAAGTCCCACTGAGACTTTTTCTTTCTCAGCCCAGCAGCCAATGCCAGTGTCCATGGTGCTCCAGAGACTCTTCTCTTCCAATGATTTAGGGCTCTCTGGTCATTCCCATTGACCATCCTCCTCACTGGTCACCTCCAACTCCACATGTTCAGTGCCTTTCCCCTCCTGAATCAAATTCAAAAAGTGATAAAATGAATCCATCCTGTCTTGAATTTGTCATCTGTCTCTGAGAGGATTTGGAGTTCGGAAATGGGATGGGATGGAGTTGGGAAAACTTAAGTGCTAAGTCTTGACAGCACACTGCAGTGTGTTCTCTGTATTTCTAAAAGTCAGCTGGAATTGTCTGTATTTTCTGAGGTCACCTGGAAGGCACTTATGGCTTTCCCTGATGCTTTAAGGAATTGAAGTCACCTGGAGTTATGAATGGTTTAGGACTTTAGGCTATAAATATATAATTCTCTGCATAGATAGCTATTTCATTTCCTCAGTGTTTGCCATCACAGTCTCATGTATTTGCAGTGGGATGTTGCTGGCATAATCATCCTGTGACACACAAAGATAATTCATTTAATTGTTTAGAAAGTGTGTTTTCCAACAGAAAGAATACCATTGAGTTCCATCAAAAGTGTGATTAAATATGTGAAGACTTGTTTCACTTCACATAGACTTGTATTCCATTTCCCCTAATGATTGTCATTCAAATCATTGAATTTTCTATGAAAATGCCACCTGTAATGGAAAAAATGTTTATCACTCCTGTCTTAGTCATGCATTTAACAAGTTTATGAGATTCCAGGAACTATTAGTATTAGTTGTTGAGGATCTTTGATTGAATAAAAACTCATCTGAAAACAAAAGCCAAATTGAGAGTTATATTGGGCCTCAAGAAGGGGAAATATTTTTCCAATTAAAAAGAGCTATGTAATCGAGAACAAAGGTGCTCTTCTCACTCCTTTAATTTTTTTCAAAACTCTTTTACTTGTTTCTACTAGCCTTCCCCTCCCCACACTTCATGTGTCTGTAATTTGTCTTTGACTTTCACACTCTCCTAAATATTTTCCAACCATGTCCACCAATGACTGAATGACTTCTCAAATTATATGGGTTCTTATCCATTCTCAATACTACTTCACTTCCTTGCACCACTCCTACCCTCACCTCTTTCTTGAAATACCCTTTCTGTTGGCTTCTGTGATAATGAATTCTCTCTAGTTCACTCTTACTTCACTGGCCAGGCCAGTTACTCCTCATGAAAGCCATCATTGTCATTTTCCCTCAACATAGAAATAGCAGTCCCTTCTATCACTATATACACTGCCTAAGCATTGCTATTTATTCAATATCCAATAACCCAAATCATGGTGGTCACTACCCCCCAACAAATATCAATCTCCCATCTAGAGATCCTTTTGAAAATAAATCCACTATAGAAATAGCCATCTTTCAGAAATCTCAAAGGAATGTTTGGTTCACAAGGAACCTAATTTCATATTCTCTCCCCTGAAAACTTACTTTCTATTGCTTCCTCATCTCAATGGAAAGGATCATGGACCTGCAATTTTTTACACCTTGTCATCCTTCAGGCATATTTCTATCTCACTCCCATGCCAAATAGTCAACCACCTCTGTTGATTTTATCTCCTAGTAATTGTCAATTGTCTCTGCGTTTCCATTCCCAAAACCACTTACTGCATCTGATCTCCAGTATAATCACAAGACCCAGCTTCCTTTGCCCATATAATCAAATGTAAATCCTTAATGTAATTCTCTATGAACTGACCTCTGTTAACAGTCTAGTCTCTTGTTTGAATCAAGTCTTGACATTGAATTCTACACATAAACCAATTTGTACACATAAACCATTTCCCCCAAATGTATCCTTTTACTTCTAAAAAGAAAACACATAGCACATGTCTTACACTAAGCTGACTTTTTTTCTGTCTTCTCCCTATTTCCTCTCACTAAGACTGGGGTCTCTGCAAACTCTAGGGCATCATGTCCTTGATCTAACAAGGAAGATGCCCTCAAACATGCCCCTGTCATATCTTGAGCTTACTACTAATAGACAGTGTATTGTAACTGCCCATTACTTCTCTCCCTGGAGTTCATAAACTGTGTCTTGCTCTTTATTATATTTCAAGCTCCAACACCTGTCTAAAAGTTAAAATATGTGTCTTGAATATTGAATGAATCACAATGTGCCCAACATTTTCTGGGAGAATAGGGTGCAGACTAGTTCATCCAGCCCTGGGTATGACTAAGGGTTTGCAATAGAAGTCATAGGAGAAGTGGATCTAAAAAGATCATGAAAAGCAGTACAAAATCACACTGTCAGTCACAGAACAGCTACCTTGGTCCTTTTTGTCCTCATCAAGTAATCAAGGAAATAAAACTGACCCTGACTTTCTGTTCATCCTTCTAATTCAAATGGCCTTTCCTGGTCTGATATTCAAATTTGAAGCTATTCAGCATTGACCAACAGGTAAAGTACAATGAATGTCCAGATGGAAGGAAATGACCTCATGGTGAAGAGTGTCCATTTGCCAGACCCGTGTTTTGTGATTTGACAAAGTGAGATGCCAGTAAGAGATAAAATTAGTATTACTTGATCAGTGGAGGTCAGAGAACAAAGACAAGCTGGGGGAACCAGGAAGCCCGTGTCTGCAGATTATCATGCCCCCAGCTGCTTGATCACGTGGCTCTTCCTCCTCCCGATCTCCTGTTATAAAACTGGTGGGCCTGGGGCTGCCTTTGGATTACAGCCCCTCGAAGTGATAAACATGCTGTTTCCCTGAGATTTGCCCCAGGAGATAAACATTTCCGATGGATTTTTCTGACAAAGCCAAGAAAGCTAATAATTGCCATGTCAGGCAAAGAAAAAAAAAGTGAAAACTAATTCAGTGTGATCCCTTCTGAAAGAGAGAAATAGTGAGAGATGATTCACAACTGGGAGCATGAATTGTCAAAGCTCTTTGAGGATCTTTTGAATAAGCACATCCGTGAGGTTATAAATAATGTCAGCCGACAGTAATTTGCATGGATTAGAGTTGTTAACATTGATCAATTTCTGCATTTAAAAATTTCCCAAATTCTTGTTGAGGAGTGTCTCTTTGTAGTGAAGGATTGATAGTGGGAGTGAAAGAATCTGATGAATTTAAAACTCAGATGAGAGAAAGCAAAGCTTTGCAGATCTAAACTGAGATACCATTAGTAGTTGCCATAAATCAAATCATGTTTATAGTAAGGATACAGTTGAATTACCATCTGGACTTTTTAACCTCGACATTTATTTCCGAATCATTCCTTAATATTGGAAGTTGACTTAACCCTTCCCTTTGTCTCCAGGGTTTGCCTGGAAGCCTCTTCTTTTGGAGAGAAGTGATCTGATTTTTGGTGGGGACAGAATGTCATAGGTGGCATGGGGTTAGAAGAATAGGAGAAATTCTTGTGTCATATTAAGCCATAAAGTGAAAGAAGCATTTGGTTTTAAAGACACATCCATTCAGAAGCAGTTAAAGTGAAGTCACCAGGGCTGGAGTGGGGGCAGAGGGGGGTGAAAAAATATATAAGTAAACAAAGTCAAGTCACCAAGGAAGAGGAATGATAAGTTTGAATTCCAACTACATAAATTTGAATGTATAGGTGAGATTCAAGTATATAATTATTGATGCTCCTCCCCCTAACAATATCTGTGGAGCTATAGATAGTCATGACGACAGATAGAAAGAAATCCACATGGAGTGTCTAAAGCTCTAATTAAATAGCTGCATAACTTTAGTTAAAGTCACTCATGTCTAGAACCTGTGTGGGTTCTTATCTTTCTTTTAAGTTTTCTCTACCAAAGTTTGTGGAAAAACTTAGAAAGAAAAAGACCAAATTCACAAATTATTCCTGTGTTTCAATTTCTAGCCTTTCAAACGTTTTAAACAAGACTTACCAGTAATCAGTGATCTGCAAAATCTTAGTACAATGATGCAAAAGGAAAGCAGGGATCTTGGGGATTACCCTTGAACCACGATGGTGGCAGAGTGGGGGCTGAAACCTGGATGTGACCCTGGCCCTGACTTCAGGGGTCCCCAGATATGTTAATCTTTTTTTCTAATACATTTGAAACAAAATTATGAAAGGCATCATTAATTATTGAAATAGGATGATAAGGATTATAGTTTTAAGAAGAAGCCTTATCCTTAGTGTAGTAAGCTCTTACTGATGTTGAAGAACAAGTTTTTATGATTAGAAAGAAGTTTGTAGTATGCAAAGCAGTAGAATAGGAAGAGTGAAGGATGCACTCTCAGGTATAGACAATCTAGGTTTAGATCTCAGCTGTAACTTACTGGTAGAGCAAAACTGGGCAGGTTTTCTCAATTCTCCTGGGTCAAAGTTGTTCTCATGCTCACAGTGAAGACAGCAGCATCTACATGGCAGTGCTAGCATTAAGTCTAAATGAAAGGCAATACAAACATTGATGGGCCCCACCCATTACCTGTCATTAGTGATAGCTTTGTATACATTGTAGCAAAATATTATCTTTAAATAGGCTTCTGCTGCTTATTAGGAAAATGACTAATGGATTTTTATAAAACAGTGTCCCAACATACAACTCAATCAGAACATGGAAGAGTCATATTTGAGGGGCTTTGATAAACCCCAGATAAATGAAGAAACTAGACACCAGATCACCCCTGATTTCACATGTGAGACGGGAGGTCTGAGTTCTATTGACCTGTGGTTCAGAGCAAAGATGCAATTGTGTTGAGGAGGTTTTCCAGGCTGTGTCCAGGGACATTAGCAGTGTTGCTGATGGCTAATGATGCTCCTTCTCAACTTTGGAGGACAAGAGACAAGGTGATTGAACTACAGAACTTTTCCATTTAATTTTCTCTATAGTTGGGGACATTATTAAGTTAAAAAAAAAGATGTTTTCCCTTTTTTCTCTTTTTCCTTTGCTACAGGTAAACTACAGAATGCTCCCGCTTTGAATTTAGAATCTGTCTGTGATCCCTTGACAGAAGGGATCTCAGTTCCTGAAATGCTGGCACCCTCAAGTGCTAGGGTGAATATCAGAATATCATACTGACCAAGAAGGGGGCTTTTTCTGGGGCATTTAAGTCTAAAAAATACTGTACATGTAAAGGAATGGTTGGAAAGCAATCTGAAATTATCAGAATTGTGAGGTAAATTCCTATCTGATTGGAAAAGAATGCTAGAAGCAGAGAAACAATCTTTTCAGGCTCAGTCTTTGAAATTAGTCTATCCGCTTCTGCTGTGATATACTCTGATCATATGATTAATATTTCTCAGATGTTCAGCATTTTCAGTGCCAGGAACACTGAAAAGTGTACGCTTTAGAAAATGCACTGCTTCCTGTGGAGAGTTTAGTTCTCTCTGTCTCTGTCTCTCTGTGTCTCTCTCTGACTGTCAGTTTCTCTCTCTTTCTCTCTTCCACCTCTTTTATAGATCCCTAACTTACTTTCTTAATTCCGATCTCTTTAATTTTAAAGTGACAGTCATTAGAAAAAGACAGGCAAAAATGGTGTTCTTCAGTCCAGGTTCCCACCCAGCCTTAATATTTAATATCTTTGCAAATGTCAGCCTCTCCCAAAAGTGTCACCTTGAACCTATACATCTAGGATTTCCTAACAGCACCTCTGCGGACAGCTGCAAGATAGGAACCCCCTGTCTCCCTTTGAGTAAAGGTGGCTCCACCTGAAATATCTTTTCTTTTGCTAAATGCCTTGCACAACCTCTTTCTGCCTCCAACCACTTCTTGAGTAGCCCTCTCTAGTATCCAGTCTCCAGGTGGCTGTTACCAAATTCGTGAAGTTTTTCATCAAATCTCTAAATTTATGAGTCTTTTTTAAAGCAAAGTATAATTTTTCAAAGGAAATATTTGTTCTAATTTTATATGTAAGCGGACTCCCCATCACTGTCACTGCCCATTGTATTCTGTCAGTGACTTTATCATCGTAAGAAATGTAAATGATAAATACTGGATCAAAATTAGAAATGACCTATTAAAGCTATTTCACTGAGGCAACAGGAGTTTAATCTACTCCATTGTGTTTGTAAGTCTCTGTCTCCTTTCCTTTTCCTCATAAATAGGAAAAGTTTGGCTCCGAAACTCAGGAGACTGTGAAGAGAGTTTATCCTACAAGAAGCTGGACTCTCGCTGATCAGGGGATCTCTTTGTCTGAGGACTTTCTTTAGAAAAGAAGAATTGGTTTCTTAAGTGCTTTCAAAGGTTGCTTTGATAAGTTTCTTTGTGTCATTGTATCTTTCATTTTGAGTTGAAGGTTTTTCACCCAGCCCTTATTATAGATGACCTAACATTTTGCTTTGGGCTGATGCCAGGATTCTTTTCCTTTAGTTCCTGGCAAGGTTACTGCCATTTCCTATCACTCTTCTTCCTGAATTTACCTAAACCCAAGTTCCAGGCTTTTGTTGAAATGCTTTTCTCCCTTCCGCTCTTGTGTGCCCCCGTGTCACATTATCTGCAAAAGGTTGCAACCAACTTCCCTTCACTGTGGACACAGGAAGGGGAAATGAAGAGGAGAGAAGTTACTGATCTGATTCTGGAGGTCAAGGGTGTGGGGAGGGTGACTGTGAGTCCTCAGTAGCTTTCACTGCCCTGTGTGTCTGCTTTTGTTGACCAGTCCCTGCTATTGTGTTACTCTAGCTTTTAATAACAGCCTGGAGGACGGAGTAAATGGCAAGATGAAATACCAAGATGAAAGGACTTGGTAAAAAGTACTGAATGTGCACAGATGCCTGGAGATACGCAGAGCAAATACCCAGCTGTTTGGGGGAGACAGAATTGGGACATTTCTCTTCCTGGGACATTTCTCTTCCTCATAGACAGTGTCAACTCTGCTCGATTTAATTTTCGCGATATCTCATTCAGATGAGTGCTATTGGCACCACTTTCCAAGTGTGAAAAATGAGCCTCAGGAAGGCGTGGTGGCATTGGATCACACTGCAAGTGGCGAAGTCACCATTCAGAACCTACCCAGGACCCTGCTCTCTCCCACCTCCCACGTGCTATCCTGGACTCACAAGTAAGCTGCCAACATGGAAATCAAGCTCTCCCATCTAGGGCAACATTTCCCCATCAAAAGGGCAGTGAGATTATCTTCTGCATATAAATGATTCTCTGCTGGTGGAGCAGGCTAATTAAACTTAGCATATTTCTGCTCTTCCAACCCTGGGCTACTTGGAGATAGCTCTCAAGGTGCCTGAAGATCTTTCACTCTCAAGCTGTCTCTTCCAGACCTTCATTTCGGGAACCCAGCTCCTCCTCTGCACCTTCCTTGCAGGGCTGATGGTAGCGCTGGGGCTCTCCCTTCTGGTTAATGGTGATTACAAATGGAGCCTCAGAGTCATGGATTTAGGATGCAAGAGTGACTTGGGGCAGGCAGCAGACAGGGTGAATGACAGAGAAAGCAATGAACTTGAGCTTTTTGAGAACTCTGAGAGGATGCAATGGAAAATGCAGGAGTGTATTAGGGACTATACAGGTGTCTTTGATTATTATTATTATCAACTCCTTAAGTGTCTGAACCAACAGAATAATGCATCAAACTTAGCATCTGCCTGACGGAGAGAGACCACAGTAAATATGACTAATGGAGAGAAAGAAATTGGACCCTGAAGAGGTGTCAACATCTACCCCAGGACCAGGTTGCAACACAGAACCAGGGTCTCTGTGCAGTCCCTGTGGTCAAGGGCAGGCCCCGGACCTCCAAGGAAAAATAAGAAAGAAAGTACAGCAGGGAAGGAAGTGGAGTGAGTCAGACAAGCGGGGCAGCCTTTTTCTTCTGCATTTGTTCTCAGTGGAAAAAGTTGCCTAGTGCCTAAGACAAGGACACAGCATTAGATAGAGAAAAATAAAGTTGCAGTCTGTTGTGGAGTGGGTGAATGGAGGGAGCAGCTGGCCTTCAGTGTCACCCAAGGGCTGTTGATTCTCAGCTGGGCATGCAGAAGGCAGGAGAAGCCCCGAATAAAGCACAACTGACAGACAAAACTAGAAAATTCTGGTTTCCTACAGCCTTTCTCTTAGCAACTCCAAGCAACAGGAGGGCGGTTTCGGAGATCTTAGCCAAGTCATTGCCTCTGGCCCATCACCAAACATCTACTGACCCAACCTGTGGCCTATGGTAAGTGCCAGATGAAACATGTTTTAAGTGTGTTCATTGAAGCACCGGAGAATGCATTGTTCTCCACTGCTGAATTGTAAGACTAGCTGAGAACTGCCAGTTATCAACATCATTTTTATCTTCCACCCGTAACCTGCTTTTAATGTTGCACCCATAGCTATCCTTCTGACAGAGCACTTCTTTGCATCAGAAGCAACAGATGCCCATTTACTAAAACTTGGAAATCATATAAACATATCAGGAAGGAAGATAATGACCCCACAAATGCACCCACACTTAGAGTGTCTGAATATGGCTGCCGGGTAAGAGGTGAGGGCATTGGGAGCTGGGTTTGGATAAGCCTGAGTCTCATGCCAGCTCCGCATCCCATAGAGGTAGGTCTCCGGAGAATGCAGAGGAAATCTTTGTGCTCATCTCCTTGTCTCCATCACAAAATGGCAGATTGGGGGTATTAGAGTTTAATTGGCACCATTGATCAAGAAGAAAATATGTTTTCTATTATATTGACTCTAGAACTATTTTAGAAACTCATTTAATTCTAGCAGCTGTTCCTTTTAATTCTCTTGTATTTTTTCAGGCAGTTATAGCAAATCATAAGGAAAAAATATTTCCTTATTTCCTGTGTATATGTGCGTATCCATTTTTTCTTGTCTTGTTGCATTTGTTAGTACTTTAAAAACAATACTAAAAAATAATAGTAATTGTTGGAATTTTTCTTTCTGACTAAATAGGAATGTCTCAAGTGTTTTATAATTGGGCATAATATCAACTATTATTCTACCAAAATATAGTCTTATTATGATAAATAAATATTGCACTTACATGCCTGAACTTTCCAGCTCTATGTTGAAATCTATCAAAAGGCTTTTGACAGACTTCAAGACAAATAGTTGGAGTTTCCACTTTGATATATTGATGATATAGTATATTAATTGATTTTCTCACACAGAGTGATCCCCATATTCATAACATAATTCTTATTTCATGGAATATTAATTACCATTAATATGCTACTGACCTGTTATTCTTTCATTTGCTAATACTGATTTCCATCTATGTTCACTACGAGAGTCATTTATTTTGGTAGTAGGCATTGTGATAGTAATTAAAATGCTTTCTATATTTTTCTAATTTTGAAAATTACAAGAAATATGTAATTCTCAAAATGTGAATTAAATGTAAATTGTGAAAGTTTTGTGTTTTTGAATAGACATGCAGTAGACATTAGATGCTATATTTTGACATTTTAACTTTTATTCAAATTGATTGTCAAAATTTTCTGACCTATTTTCAATTTCATATGTGTACTTTTGATTCTTTGTTGAAATTTTTTATTTGAAGAAAATTTCAAATATATCAATAGAGTTGAAACTATGCTTTTTTATGAATGGCTACTGACGCTTTCATAGACGTGACATTAAAAATATGTCTTTGGAAATTTTCTGTATTTCTTCTCAATAACAGATATTTTCCAGAAACTGTTCTTAGATCTAATTGCTCCTTTGAAAGAATCATTTCAGATTAATCAAATGTCACTGCTCTTCTATCTCATTAATTTCTGCTTTCATTTATGATTTCCTTTCTTTAAATCCTGTTCATTGCTCTTCTTGATTCAATTATACCTGTCATGTATAGAAAATACCTTGTTATATTGAGAACATGTTTTACCATCTTTTCTTGAATTTTCTGGACACTAAACTAAATTTCTATGTCATTTAGAATAGTTTGCTTAGCAACCTATTTTAATATCTTCCTTTTACTTGATCAAAAACTTTTCAGAACTTAACATCAGGGCAGGGTAATAAGAAGATAGATTCAGAGATACTAAATTTAACCATCTGCATTGATAACAAATTATCTCAGCATGTTTATAATTCCACAAAGAGTGAGACTCTGTTCTCTCAGTGAAACATCTCCATAGCTCTGAGAAACTGACTCATGATTTGGGACCCTCAGAACTTTTTATGGAGCCTTCTAATCTCCAGTTTTCCTCCTGGAATCTGTTTCCCTTCTGTGAGGTTTCTGGAATAGGGTTTATAGTTGTCAATAGCTTCCATCACCTATAATTCCAGTGCACAGTGCCAAGTGCCCCTTTGCACATGTGCATGGTCAAAGGAGGACATCTCCTGGCTCCCTGCAACACTATTTAGTGAAAACCTAATATAAAATTGGGGAAAATGATATTAACAAAAATGCCCTTATAAAGATAATGGGTTTGAAGGTTGGACAGGATATGAGATTCATGGTTCAAGGAGGGAAAGTAACAGCCCAGTCACACAGCTGGCTAGTCACAATGCTGTTAGTGACCGCAGGTCCAGGGTTCAGTTCATTATATCTCCAACTACCTTTGCTCTCCCCCACCCGCACTTGATCTACATGAAAAGTTAAAAGAAGGTGGGAACTGTGATGAACTAGTAATTTCATTTCATAGGCAAATGCACATTGTCTCAATTCTGATTAAACTGCCTGAAGGTTTGGGACCAATAATATTTTTTGTGTTAACAATGCAGATATTAGCCTCGGGCCCCACTTCCTTTTGTCTGCATTAAGAACCCACACACCAGATTTCGGGGTCAGGCAATGTGTTGCCTTAGCATGGCGCTGGGCTGGCTCCTATTCTCTCTGGGATCTGTCCTTCTGTTGTTGCCATATCCCTTTTGTGTATGAAACCATGGAGCACACTGCAGCCTGCAGTTAAGCTGGCTGACAGAACAGAAATTGAATCAATCCCTGGGAGCAATAGATTCAACCCTGGGAACCTCCACCACATTCTGGCAGCTGCTAGCCAGCCTTATGCTGTACATGCCTCCCAGGGATTTCCCAGGGATGCTGCTTTTTAAGAGAAACATTTATAAAAACTACCCACTGTGCAATTCTAACATCACTTATTGGTTTCCATACAACTTGTAGGAGCATTGCACAATTCTAGGAGGAGTCAACAGTGGTGATCCCAGAAGGAGACCTACTGAGGGAAAATAGGCCCCTGAGCAATAAGAAAGAAAACTCAGGGCTGCCTGAGATGGGGTTTTGATGCTTCCATGGCCTTCATGCTGCTGGGCTAGAGAGAGATCAGACCATGTGACAAGATGCTAAGTGTCCACCAGATGATTGTTGACCAGCACAAGGAACAAAGAAAATCAAATAGTAGGTATGTAAAGGGTGAGAGGTATGAAGAAACTGAGAAGACATTTTATATATATATATATATATATGTGTGTATATATATATGTATATATATATATATATGTATATATGTAAATATGGGAAATATATATGAAATATCTTGAATAGATACAAAGCAATGTAATACTATGGACTATTTTAACCCCATTAAATGCAAAAGTAGTATATTAAGAATTAATCATCATTTGTAGTTGAGTGCAGTTAAATCAGCCTTCATTCTTGGTTTAAATTGGTATAAACTTTTTGTCATTACTTGGGAAAGCAAGCTATTAATAGATTGAGAAATCCCATGAATATGCATACCATATGATACAGAAATACTCTAATATATATTTCTTTTATTTCTTGGTTTTAATTGAGGTAACATTGACTTACAACAACATGCATTTTTATTCCCAATTTTAAAAAGCTAAGAGCAAAGACACTTTTATTTACTTATACTATTATATATATACAGAACACATTGTAATTAAGAAAATAAATATCTGCCTTAATGTTCATCAAGAAGAAGAAATTAGAAAAAACACCCCATTTACCATTGCACCAAAGACAATCAAATACTTGGGAATTAACCTAACAAAATACGTAAAAGACCTATACAAAGAAAACTATAAAACATTCTTAAAAGAAATAGAAGATGATGTAAAAAAATGGAAAGACATTCCCTGTACGTGGATCGGAAAAATCAACATCATCAAAAT